>ML818559.1:0-16266 GCA_009831015.1 Picea engelmannii | reverse complement strand
CATGTTATATGCAAAGAATTGTAAATATGTTCTATAGCCTGGTGAGCCAAGTTTTGTATAAGCTGTAGGCTTATGAGTTTTGTTAGGCCAGGGAGCCTAAGTGTTGAAGGCCAGGAGCCTGTTAATGTACTTGTATGTATGCAAGTCAATTAATAAAATATAAATACCGCCAGTGCAGACCGACCATGATGAATGAGTGATGGGGGACTGAGCATCCACAGAAGGGGCAAGGAACTAGGGGCTAAAAGGTGGAAAAATGGCTGAGTGCCAAGCCAGGGGGCTTAAGCCTGGAAAATAATATTTTAATATTATTTCAAAAAGAGACATGTGCATTTCTGTTTATCCTAAGTTCCTGGCAAAGGAGGGAATGTGCAAAGGGGATCCACGCTGTGGTATGCATGCAGTTCCCAGGGTGACAAGTGTCATCCCTGGTGCATGCAAATATAAGCCTTGAACTGAACCGTGGGGAGGGACGCTCTCCTCCATTCTGAACCGAACCTCTATGCGTGGAACGGTACGACCTCTGTCGGATATCCTGATTCATCTTTGAACCCGTTAAGCTGCTTTTGCCAGAGGAAAACCGGGTATTACCCTGTCCAGAGCTATGAGTCTGTATCTGTCCCAGACAATCTCGAGTGCGTATTCCCTGAACCAAAATTCCCTATGTTGAACTCGAGTGGAAAAATCCCTGGTGGTTCAGGAAAATTGAATTAGCCTGTGCGTGAAGCCTGCTCCGAAATCATCTCCGTGAGATCATTCCGTGATTTCCAAGCCGTTGTTGGAAGTATTGTCTGTGTTTCTTGTGGATTGTTGTGAATGCGCAGAACTGGACTGCATGAGGCTTGTTGGCCTGTGAGCGACCCCTCCAGGTGAGGGAGTGCGCAGAGGGAGAAGAGGACTCCGGGAAGGAACCCCTGTCGCTGCCATAGAGCCCAGAGAATTCCGGTCCGGTATGTTCCTGTAACCCAAGGTAAGGGAGGCTGGCAGCCGAAGGACTGTCTAGGTGACAGAGAAGGTGCACTCTCCTGGGGTGGAACAGGCATGTGGGGAATGCGGGTCTGTGGGCAGTGAGCGTGGGAGTTTCCTGGGAGAACTTCTTCCTGGTGAATGTGTATGTGCTATCTTCCCTGTAACCTCAGCCTGAGTCTAGATTCCTTGCCCTAGGGTGGAGCTTGGTTCCAGCTCGGGGGTGACCTACCGTTGAGTTGATGAACAGTGTGGTCTAAGGCTGGGAGGTTCGTGGAAGGCCTGCACTTGGTTGGTGTTTTCTACAGCAGATAAAAGATAAGTAATCTGAGTTATCTTTATCACATTTGACATGACTGTGTTGTTTTGTATCATGTTTTCCGCTGTGTGAATGAATTAATGATAAATGCTTAATTATAGCAGTACCCATATATTTTACTCTGTGTTTGAGTGTGTTTAATTGTGTTTAAATGCATTTGTTTATAATTTCATGTATAAAGGTAAACTAAGAGTGATTGGAAACCTTGGTAGTGAAAGGGTACACTACAACACAGTACGTTGAGTGCACGTCTATGGGATGGAATACCCGCGCACGTTTTGATACGCGTCGAGGAGAAAAATTTTAAGTGAAATTCTCCTCCTCCAACTCAAAATATTCCTTTAGACATGTAAGGTTGGGCCAGTTTTGGTACATGCAAGATAAATAGATTAAAAATAAGTGCTCTCTAAGCCCAAATAGGGTGGAAATTGATACCTTTCCCCAGTATGGTCACCAATCTGTTGTGCATGTTTCGTCACTTAGGTGAGAAAAACAATGGCACTTGCATGCCTAGTTGGTCATGTTAGACAAGACAGAGTTTAGTGAGTGGATTAAACAAACCAAACATGTGATATAAACAAGTAAACAAACTAAAACAACTAAATAAATAAAAACTAGAATGCATAAGAAACTTTTAGAACCATCAACAATCAACCAATGACCAAGATTATGCCACCTATGGATAACTATATTAGTTGGAAAAACATCGTAGAGAAAAATGAGGACTTATGAGTCCCCTCTTCCTCCTTGGGAGGGCTCTTTAGTTCTTTAATAGAGAGCTCTTCTTACAATGGAATAAAAATGGCAAATGATGAAGAAAATCAATGCCTATTCCCTCAAGAGGTGAGTGGAATAGCCTATTGCAATGGAGCTAGAATGCTCCTAGGAGAAAAGAGGATTCTCAAGGGAGAATTGAGGCAGCATAACAATACTATGAATATATTAGTTTCTTAGTGCACCCATGGCCTCCATTTATAGAACTTATTCAAGGAAATATTCAATTGGTTCTTAGTGTGAACAAGGGGCCCTTTAGGGCACCCTTTGGTCCTTGACCAGCCCTCCATTCGGATTTTTCTCAGATTTGAGGGTCAAATCAAGTTGGGAGTTGGTCCATAAGTGGTTGGGGGCGTGACAAGAACCATAAATGTGTCGTTCATAGGAGTGTGCGGCTTTTCTTGTACACATTCGCGCATATGGCGCATTGTGCAATCTACGGGCTTTGTTAGCCCGTGCACTGTGCACGCACTTCCTTTAGTGAGTTTGCGCATGTCAATTTTTTCCCAATTGTATAGTTTTTACCTTTTGAAATGCAATTTGGTGTTGTAGGTGAACTAATAGTTGTTTGCATTGTTGTATTTATGTAACCATTTGTGTGCAATGTTGTAGACGAAATTTCAGTGATAACACTTGTTGCTATAGTGAATCGACGAGAGTATTTGAAGGAGTTTTGGAGATTACAGGACCTTGAGCCCGCCGATCCAGGATTTGTGAGAGTCAAGTTAGTGGTATCATCCTCTTGCATAGTATTAATTTCCTAGTTTTTAGATTAGGGGTTGTACGGATGGTCGTACAAGGGTAGGTTTAGGGGTGGGCCCACTAATGCGTGGGAGAAGGAAGGATACCTGCGCTCATATGCATGGGTATAATTCCATGTCCTACGCATAATGTGTGGTTGTTCGTGACACAGCCACGCATAGGGGTGCATGGAGGGAAAAATAGGCACGCGTGAGATGTGCACCTATTAAATTGCAGTTGCGCACTATGCGCAGCTGTTTCTCAAACAGTTGCACAGCTGTGGGGAGAACAGGTGCGCACCTGTTGGTGTGAGAGTTGTGCATTGACGCACAGTTGTTTCTTTGACAGTTGTGCATTAATTCGTAGTTGTGAAAAGAACGGGTGCACATATGTGTGCACCTATGGGGGTGAAAGTCACACACTAGACGTGAAGCTATGGGTGGTTGAAATTTTGAATTTTTTTATGTTTTTGATGAATGATGAGGGTTGACCAAGTGTTTTTATGTGGATGCAGGTGATCATATTTTGATAGGAGGGTCACTATGCCACTCCACTGGAGGGAGCGATACTATGAGCATCTCTGAGAGGCGATGAGAGAGAAGCCATGCGTTCGGAGACACTTGGTAGCTTGTAGGTTGCTCAAGTTCTTAGATTTCCCTTTGATACGGTCGCAGGAGTTCCTGCTTCAGTAGTTGATATCCATGTGGATCGTTGATCTGCAGTGCTTAATCGTGAGGGGACAGCAACTTACACTCTCATATGTTGAGGATGTATACTTTTTTACAGGGCTCCCCTTACGGGGAATGGCCCTACCTGTTGACCCCTAGCTACTAGGGGATGTGAGACTGATAGATATGGCACAACACCACTGCTTGGGGCCAAACTCAGTGTCAGGTTCAGTTGTCTGTATTGAGCCAATGGACGATCTCTTGTCTCAGTGCATCGTGGCCATGGTTATGAGGATCTATGGATTCTTGGCTACTTAATGGATCACGGGAGGTCAGCTGAGGATTGTAGAGAGGGTTATATATGGGGAATTTTTTGCTTAGGGGTTGATTTTGCACTCCATGATGATGGGGAAAATTCACCGGTGTCGGACCACTGACTCTGGGGATTTTTCGTTTGGGTCCATCCTGGTGGTATGCTTTCTAGAGAGGGTTCCATTTTGTGCTCGAGGATTTTGTTGGTTCCTGTAGGGCCGCAGGATCCGCGATTGATGCGGTGGACCCAGATTTTGGTGCATCACGGGGGGGGAGAGGGTGGGCACTAATTTACGACAATTGTGGCACGTGTGTGGTGTCATATACCACAGGTGATACTCCTGTATCCATATGGTGGGATGGACTACCAGCATGACCCAGACATGGTATTGCCTCCTAGAGAGGTATGGGACCAAAGAGGTATGTTTGTGCATTTATGCTTTGTGATTTTGATAGTGTAGCATATGATTATGTATATATGGATGGTGACTCTACCTTTGGTTTTTTATGTTTGCAGATGTGGGGTCCCAAGGCCATGAGGATCAGATGGTTGGGGAGCTAGTTTTTTAGGGGTCGGTGTGACCGCCACGAGCAGATTCATGGGTAGGAGAGTGGCACAGGAGAGATGATGTCAGTGTTGAGCCAACACATGAGCCGAGGGTGGGCCAGAGGCACATATTTGATGATGTAGGTGTTGTACCATCACATGAGCCGATAGTAGAGGCCAGAGGGGGGATGGAGGACCTTCATCGTTGGTTCCAGGAGGTTCTTCAGGGTGTGTTAGAAGGCATGTGGGCCCACATATAAGATGAGAGGGTCCTGGAGCAATGTCTAGGTGTACCGGAAGAGTGGCGGACCTTGATCCGTTAGGCAGATGTAGCGGGGGAAATGATGACTGGTCGACTGCCCCCTGGACCTGAAGGACCCCCAACTAGTGGGGCACCTCCAGCTGATAGAGGACCTGGGGAGGATATCTGGGGGCACCATGAATGTTGGTTTTTGTTCATGTATAGGCTTGCGAGCCCATTTTGTACAGGGTAGTTGATACACATTTTGTATAGGGTAGGGGGTACCCATTTTGTACCTATATGGGTGAGGGGACTCACTGGCCTATGGGAGATGTATATTTTGTACTTTTGTAAACATTTATGACACTTCGGAGGAGATATATATATATATATATGGATACACATATTTTGGCTCTTTGTGGTGTTTACATGAGTTTATGTTTTTCATGGTTTATGATGTCTAATCTATATGTTGTGACCAATGTTTGATGATTATGTATATGTAATGATGTCTTGATGTGATAAATGTCAATCTAACACTAGGTTAACCATATTATTTGTTATTTGATTAAATTGTTGTGGAATATGTGTAAATGTAATTGAATCAAAGTTTCAAGATAAGAGTCTAACTTGCAGGTATTTGTGAAATAGGAAAGGATCGCGGACACGGTATACATTGTTGAGTTGCAGGACGAAAAGTTGGGAATATAATAAAACGCTAAGGTGACGAATGTGGTGATGACTGGCCTTGAAGAGGAGACCAGTGACAGTGGCATATTCTGCTTGGTTGTTGGTGGTTGAGCCCAAACATATGTCATTGGAGTGGAGCAGTTCATGTGAGGGGTTATAGAGGGCCCAAGCGACTGAAGAGAGATTATGTGTCCAATGGCTAGCATCGTCAACGTAATCGATGTGCTAGGCTGATGGAGGATGAATCTGTCAATAACATGGATGGAAGATCAGACATAAGGAGTGGAGGCAAAAAAAGAAGACTAAAAACTCTACAAATGTGTACAAAGAAAAAACCTAGTGTAGAATGACTACGCTTAGGCGTAAAACTTCTTTAAGTACAACCACTTGATAGGTTCTTTGAGAGGATAGCCTTGCATCTTTAGTGAGGCAATGTTGGACAATGTAGGGTCCATGCCATACTGATTCAAATTTTCCATGACCTAGAGTATCATGGGTGATATCATACGCTAGGACGAGATCTCCTTCATTAAATGAATGAAGGTTGACATGGCGGTCAAAGGTGGTTTTGGACCATTTTTTAGCTACCTCGTTGTTTTGTAATGAATACCGACGATCTTCATCTAGCGACTCTAAGGTCAGCAAGCGTTGATCCATTGGACCAGTGTCAGGTAATAGCTCAATGGCGGTGCATAAATTGGGAATTTCGCACTTGATGGGGAGGGTGGCTTCGATCCCATGGACAAGATGAAACGGTGTAAAACCAGTGGCAGTTTTGATTGTTGTGTGATAATCCCATAATGTTGAAAAAACATATGATGCCAGTTAGTCTTATGTTTGTTGATGGTATGTTGTAGCATGGTCTTGAGAAATTTGTTGACGGCCTCGACCTGTCCGTTGGAATAAGGGTAGTATGGGGAGGTAAACTCATGGGAGAAGCCTAACTTTGAGGAGAGTTCTACGAAGATCTCATTCTCAAAGTGTTTACCATGATGGGATACTAACTGTAGTGTAATTATGAAACGGGTAATGATGTGGTTGAGGAAAAAATGCGTTGTTGTGTCAGCGGTATTGTTGAAAGTAGGCATGGCTTCGGCCAATTTGGTAAAGTAATCTAATGCCATGAAGATGTACTTGTGTCCATTACTAGATGGAGGATTGCAAGTCATGAATCCTATGCCCCATTTGTAGAAGGGGTTGGTGGTGATGATTGGATGTAGAAGAGCTAGTGGCACTCATGCTTTGTTTGCATAGAGCTAGCATTTGTCGCATTTCTTGATAGCGTGGATGTAGTCATGAAATAGTGTGGGCCAGAAGTATCTTGCTCGAATGATGTTTTGGGTGGTGGACATACCTGAGAGGTGGCCACCACAAGCATTGCTATGGAAATTGTTCAAGACTTTGTCTGCTTCATTGATGGTCAGACATCAGCGGAGTATAGTATCGACCCCACGTCCATACAAGACGTCACCAATAAGGAGGTATCAAGGGGCCTGATGGAAAATGCGTCGACAATCCTCTCGAGAGAGATGAGACCCAAACATCTTTTCTGAAGGTAGACAAGAAGGTCGCAATACCAGGGGTCATCAAAGGGGATGAAGAAGAGTTTCTCATCAGGAAAATATGTATTGACAGGTGAAGGTTTAGCGTATGAGGGAAACGATGTAATGAGTTCGGAGAGAACGAGTGATTTCTTTCTTTTGGGAGTTGAGAACTCTAGGTCATATTTCTAAAGGATGATGATCCATCGAGAAAATTTTCCATTAATCTATCGTCAACTAAGCAAGTATTGCATGGGGTTAGAATCTTCTACGACTTTTGTAGTGTGAAGCAGTATGTAGTGACGCAGTTTTTGAACTGTGAGGACAACTATGAGGGCTAGTTTTTCATCATGATTTTATTTCAGGGGTGGTCCTAAAATATTTGTACTGATGTATTAAATGACATGTTCTCTCCCATCATCCCCTAGTTGGATGAGGACTCTTGCTACTGAGACGGTTGAGGCAGACAAGTAGAGTATGTAGTCGCGATCATAGTCTGGAGGACTAATCAAAGGGGCATTGGATAGAGCTACTTTTAAATCATCAAAAGTGGTTTGGGCATGTTCATCCCATCGAAGTGGGATATCATGGCGCAGTAAGAATAGGAAACCATGCGCACGGGTGGCATAATCTGGGACAACACGTCGTAAAAATATAGCTTTTACCCGTAGGCTCTGTAGTTTGCATAAATTCCTAGGTGGTGGAATTTCGGTGATAGCTTGGACCTTGAGGGGGTCCACCGTGATGCAGTCTTGGGAGACAATGAACCCAAGAAAGCATCTGGCGATGATGCAAAATACACACTTAAGAGGGTTCAAGAGGATATTTTACTAGCAACATTTTTCAAAGACAATGTGTAAGTCGTCTAAATGTTGAGTTCGTTTCTTGGATCCAGCAGTGAGATCTTCCAAGTAAGCGAGGATGATGCAAGCAAGATCATGGAAACATAAGTCATGGCCCGTTGAAACGTAGCATCTGCATTTTTTAGTCCAAAAGGCATGACACGATAAGAAAACGTGCCCCATGGGGTAGTAAAAGCGATTTTATATTGATCTGTTGGATGGATTTGGATTTGATTGTAGTCGGAGAAACCATCCATGAATGAAAAGGCCTCGTGGCCAATACAGTCATTGATAATTTGGTCGATGAAATGGGTTGGGAAGTTGTCTTTGGGACAATCATGGTTGAGATCAAGAAATTCGGTGCAGACGCAAATAGTGCCCTATTTGTTTTTTACAGGGACAGGGTTGGACCGCAATGGGTGAATGAACACAGCAGCACGTAACTTGTCGATTTTGGCTTTGATAGCTGCAGCTTTAGATGGGTGAAGTGGGCGCTTCTTTTGATGGACTAGGGCGACATTGGGCCATGTGTCGATGCGATGTTCTACGATTGAAGGATCGAGGCTGGGAATCTCCGTATATGACCAGGCAAAAATATATCGGTATTCCTGAAAGAGAGATTTGTAAGTTGTGAGTTCTTCAGGGGAGAATGCGGTGCCAATGGTGATTTCTTCTACAACTCTCGGTTTGATGGAAATGTTGATTTTGATGGTGGGGGAGGTATTGGCCATGTTTCCTTCATCAAAAGAATTTGGGGCAGGTATAGGGTTGTTGAACCAGTCTATATTCCCTGACGGAATAAACTCCTTGGTTTTGATTGCACATATGGAGGCTTGGCTAAGAGGATCAAAGGCTTCCTGTGAGAGAAAAAATGCTCGGTGATGGAGCACATTCCATGGGAAATCGGGGGTAGTATGTTCCTCCAAGATATCTTCGTTGCAGTGGAAAATGTGAGAATACAGGAGATCCAAAGAGGTGACATGGGTGACTATCACAGTGTGATTTTCCTCAAGTGGTGAAGACGTAGAGGGGATATCGCAACTATGTTGCGATGGCTCGCTTGACATAAACCAAATGTCTAGATACCGTGGGTGATAGACTATTTAGGGGGGAAGATTTATTGTTGGAAATGAATCGGAGAATTGGGAGGATTTGGGGGAACGTCCTCAGACAGTCTATCTATGAACCATGGAGGGGTGGGAAGTTACTCTGGTTCAGGGGAGGTGATGTTGACAATTTCTAGAGAGAGCAGGACCCTTGGTGAGGTGGTCAGATGTGGTTGAATAGGGTTTGAATGATGACCTCAGTATGCCACAATAAAAAGGACATCGGTATGTGAAATGAGAAAGTGAGTCACAGAGAGCGCAAGGGCATCTCAGTCGTTCGAGGAATATGTTAGAGACATAATAAATGTAAGTGACGTGGGTACCAAAAAGTGGTGGTGGAGAGGATTCTTGATGAAAGGTTTGGCGTATTGTCGTTAGTGTCTGACGAAACTGAGGTAGAGCTCGGAAGTGATGAGTGTAATGGACATATTTTGAACAGATGGCACAAGTGAATTTGGTTCGCATCCCTTTACTACCAGTAGTGGAGGACGTGCTTGTAGTACTATACGTGCTTAGAGAAGCAATGAGAAATGTCATTGCTCGAGTGAGTTGGATCATATTGTGTAACTTGGGAAGAGACAGACATCTATTAGTGGGGTGTCCCTCTCTTTCACAGAGTGCACAAGGAGGTTGAACTAGGGGAGGAAGTGGAGTGATGGGCTCTTTCTTCTTTCATATTCCCCCAACCGTGGAAATGGTGTTGGCGATTGGGGGTGAGGGTGGTGTGGCCGGAGATAGTACTGTAATCTGCATCGGGATTCCCTCTGACTGAGGAGGGAGAGATGGTTGAGGAATCATCGTAGGTGGGTGTAGATACCATATAGGGATGGCGAGCACCATGTTGGGAAGGGTAATATTTGTAGCTACCTGAAATGCTTGTACCCCCGGTGGGGGGTAAAAGAAGGGGATTTGAGTAATGGCTTGGGGAATTGTCTCCCAAACTGGGCTTTTCCCCTGGGGGAGGGGGAAATCGGGGATAAGTGGTGTAGTATGGTTCTCAAGGAATCCTTGAGGTAATATTTCTTCAACTGGTAGGACGTCGAGGTGTGGAGAGGCCTCAATGGGAGGAATGGTGTCTCCGATGTCAATTCCATTAGAAAATATGACACACACTTGTGTTGAAGGGTTTATAATAGGTGGTGATCCATGTTATGCCCCCATCAAGGATGGGTCTTTGAAAATTCTAGGGGTCATGTCAATGAGTGAATAATCATCATAACTAGTGCAGATGAGAGGAAAGATGTTATCGATGTTGGTGAAATGGTTAGGCTCCTAATGTGTGATTTGGTCGATGATGATGATTTTCCCGTTGTGGGGGAACATCATCATTTGAAATGCAGAAGAGGCCATTGCCTTCATAGCATAGATTTAGCTACATCTAAACAAGATATTGTAATCGAATAGGGCATCAATAACCTAAATGTCGATGAGGATAGTTTTTCCCCCGAGTTCGATGGGAAAATTTTGAAAGAGCCCTTCAAGGGAGGACGATCGACAATCATAAGCTCTCAAGGTGATGGTGGATGGTACTATCTCAGGGGAGCCAAGTTTCTGCCATACATTTTTGGACATGATGCATGTGGATGCACCTTCATCAATAATACACCGATGAGTTGTGATGTTCCAAATTTTGACTGGTATCTGAAAAGCTACCAAAGCAGGGAGATGAGGTTCTCCGCTATCTAGATCAAATGTGATGAGTCTAGTATCAGTTAGGTCAACTTCCCCCAAGGTGGAAAGTGAGTATTTTTGTTGAGTGGGACGGGTTTGGAGAACCTCCAATGCAGACATGGCTGCAAGAGACTATGCCAATTAGTCGACCAAACTGTAATTGTGTGTTGGCCTAGCCTAATCGTTATTCACATTTCGTCGTAACAGAATGCGAGGGATACGAATGGTAGGTTCAGTGTTAGGGAATGGAATCATCAAGGGTTGTCTGGCTATGGCTAGAGTAACTTTCGAAGTGGTTGGAGTATATTCAGAGGGTGTGTTGTATTGACGACCGTGCGTTTGCAGAAGAATTTATTATTCGCTAGTGAGGAGGATATTGTGATCCATCGGATTTCCAGGGTGTATGGGCCCTGGGTTTTGATATTGTCCCATTTTTGGTGGGGTGGGATGTGCCTCTTGTTGTGTATTAATTACACCTTGGTGTGGAACAGGTTTTTGCAACATGGTCAGGGGCAGTTGTTACAAATACTGTTGTGGGGCCGAGGGGCAGGCAGTGCTGGAGGTCGTGGCGCGTTCATGGATTCTTTCATACGTTTAAAGTCGGAAATTTGGGGGCAATGGTGAGTATAATTTCCATGCTCACTGTAAAAAGTGCAAGGGAATTTCATCCAGAGGTTGTTGTTTTTTTTCCTCACTTCGTGTTTGTTGTTATTGTCCCCTTGGGGGTTCTATTTACCATGATTCTAGTTTCCCCTAGCAGGTTGGTTTTGTTGGGGGTTATTTCCCCCTGGTCCCAGGTTATTATTGTTTCGGTTTTTTCCTTTCTTCTTGGAATTATTCGACTGATGGGCCAGATTTTCCATATTCAACTTTTCAAAAGTATGAAGTTTTTGAATGGGAGAGGGTTGAACAAAGTTAACGTCGGCATGTGGTTGTCCATGTGGAGGAGAAACCAGCTGTGGAAGATTGGGAAATGGGAAATACAGATTCTTTTGTAGCAATGATCCATAGGGTGCATAGGAAGGTGAAGTTCTTTCACTAGTGTCTAGGTTATATGCTGAAGTAAAAGGGGAACCTGAACTTGGTTGGGAAGTCGATCGCATCATAGGTGTCAACGAGGGTCCACTCATGGGTGGAGGGGGAGAAATAGGATATGGTTGTTGGTAAGGGGGAGGAGGGTAATACAATGGTCTTCCATATGGTTGTGTATATTGAGGTGCAACATACATAGGTGGTGGTTAGTTGTAAGGGTTTTGGTGTGTCGTGGTACCAATCAGCCCATCTACAGCGTGAGACATTCCAGGTTTATCCTGGCCAAATGGTACAGGTCTGGGTGCATCAAGTAATATTGTGTATAAGTAACCTGATTGAGCATTAATGAGGTCAAAATGTTGAGCCTTTTTTATGGCTTACTCTTCGGATTGGAGGAAGGTGGATGCTACATCTTTGGCAAGTATAGAGACGAGTGATTTTAGAAACCAATTGAGACATTGTTCTTTGGTGGTTTCTTCTTTACATAAACTACGTCACCGATGCCATTCATGTAAGTGGTCGGCAATGTGCATAGTTGAGGTTTGTTTTCACTCGGAGAGAAATTATAAACTAGTGTCATGATGAGCTGATAGTTGGGAAAAGGCCAAAAAGGCTTTGGCCAAGGATTCAAAAGTCACGTGGAACCCTGATTTTTTGTCTACATAACATTTGGTTGATGGACTAGTGAGTGTTCTTTGAAATAACCTTAAGTGGATGGAATCAACCATGATGTTGTTTGAAGAGCACCATAAGTGGAAGGTCATAACATGGTTGGTGGGATCTTCCCTCAGTTTTCCTTCAAATTTTGGAATATTTGAAGGTAGTTTGGTAGGAATATTGGGTCATGTGGGGTTATGTAAAATGGGATTATTCATGAGTTAGTCAAATCAGGAATGTTGAGAGATTCCAAGTATGGCATAGGGATATTTGGTGGGGGATTAGTTCTAGCCATGGTGTGAGCAGGTAGTGGACCTGACCCTTGAGAGGGATTTGGTGGGGTTGTACTTCTCCCTTGAGAAGAATTTTTCCCCCTACCTCCTTGTGAATGAGAGCTAGTAGATGGGTGACCTTGGGAATTTGACCCAAGCAAAGTGGAACCAAGCAAAGTTGATCCCAAAATAGTGGCACTCACGGGGGTGTGAGAGGGTTGAGTCGGTGAGTCGGAAAGACTAGGAAATCCTCCTAGAATAGGAGGGAGATTATGCAAGCATCTGGAACGATGGGGATTATGTGGGTCCCCTATGATGTTCGACTAGCAAATTGAATGTGTGCAAAATGGTGATGAGAGCAATACATGAACAAGAGACTTGTATAATTTGGACCTGTCACAAGATAATATAACTCTCAATTGCATGTAATCAAATGGTCATCATACATAAATCAACTGTAAATAAGCATACATGTGGGTAGGTGTATTTTTTCCGCATGGGAGAACAAATAAAACAAATCCTTGTGTCCTAAAAATATGTATCGTCCTTTCTCTCAAATAGAACTAGACCTTCCAAGAGTACTCAACAGTAGGGTATGAAGCCATCAGAAGAGGAACTAGTGAAGGATGAAATAATCAATTATAATGAGGGGTAGAGGGTGCATATCCCGAAAGAGCTGGGGATATTTCCCAATAGCCACACAAAATCTGATGAAGGTGCAATTGCAGCCCACAATTTCCACCTGGGTAGATGTCCTAAATTTGGTCACTAGGTACCTCGGTCAGAGTGTGGCATTTATATTTTCAGCCTCAGAAATGGGTCACGAGATGGATCCCTTCCAAGAGTTGGGTTACTCAAGGGGGGATGCAAAGAACAATCAGACCTCAGCCTTCAACCCTTCACGGGTATCTCCCTGCATTATGGTGTAGGAACACTTGACTTGGAGGATTTTAATGTTCCCTATTTTCCAACTTCTAATGTTTGAAAATGTGAGAACCAAATAACAGGGGATTATTTGGATGCCTACCCCCGAGATCCTACCGAGACTAAAAAAATTCTTTTGGCACCTCCTGTGGAGGAAAACTTAGTGAGTTTTTAGAAAAAAAAATTAGATGTGGTGGGCTGAGAGATTAGGGTGTGAACCAATCTCGTTTGAATTAAGTGGGTGTGGATAATTTCTCAATAAATAGTGGGACGTTTCGGAATTCCTTTGGAGAAAACCTACTTCAACCTCCACAATTCTAAAACGTGTCAAATTTTAATAAGTTAGGTGTTAATTTGCAACATGTGGACTTCCTGTGGTCCTTACAAATCTTTGTCACCTATATTACTAAGTGTCATTGGTACAACCTTGCGGAATTTTAAAATCCCTAAAGAACCAACATGTGGACATATGGGTCCTTACCAATACTTTAAAATCCCTAATGTTGTTTACACTAAGAAAGTTTGAAAAACTATCCTAGATTGCAAACATGTGGGCATATATGGGCCCATTACTTTGATCTTTAAACTCCCCTAGTGATGTAAACTAACAAAGAAATTTCAAGAAACTATCCTAAGTTTGCAACATGTGGGCATGTATGGGCCCTTACAACTTTACGATGATTTCAAAAAGAAACTAAGAGGAGCCCTAGGGGGGATTTTCCTCTCCTAAAGATTTTTGTTAAGAGAGATGAAATGTCCACTTAACCACCTTTCTGATTATCAAGATCGTTCTATGGTGTGAGAGAAGAGCATACTCAATGATCAAAGTTATTTTCTGGTCCCAATGTAAGTGTTTTATATGTGATAGCAATGATCTCAACTTAAATTTTTACAAACCAAACAAGCCATCCATGTGGAAACCAGAGCAAAAGAGGAGAATAGATGGTTCTTTTTACCCCCTAAGTGTATATGTTTAGCTAACCTTTCATATGGGAAAGGATTCTAAGTGGAGTGCATTTACAAATTGCGTGAAAGCAAGAATTTGAAGGCTAGGGCCCTTCAAATTACCACAAAAACCCTTACAATTTTGAAATTTTAGAAATGGGCATGGGTTACAGTTCTGACAAAGGCGCAGTGGGTGCATAGTGCACATAATGTGCAAAGAAGAGAAGCCTTTTAAGTGCACGATGTGCAGATTGCGCAGAGAACAAAAACTTTTTGGGCACAAAGTGCATTGAGTGCGCGTCTGTGAGTTGGAATACCCGCGCACGTTCTGATACGTGTCGGGGGGAAAAAAATTGAGTGAAATTCTCCTCCTCCAACTCAAAATCTTTCTTTTGACAGGTAATCCTAGGTCGTTTTTGGTACCTACAAGACAAATGTATTAAAAACAAGTTCTCTCTAAGCCCAAATAGGGTGGAATTTGATACCTTTCCCCAGTATGGTTGCCAATTTGTTATGCCTATTTCGTCACTTGGGTGAGCAAAATAATGGCACTTGCATGCCTAGTTGAGTCTGCTAGACAAGACAGATGTTAGTGAGTGGATTAAACAAGCCAAACACATGAAATAAACAAGTAAACAAACTAAAACAACTAAGGAAATAATACTACAATGCATAAGAAACTTTTAGAACCATAAACAATCAACCAATGACCAAGATTATGCCACCAATGGATAATTATATTAGTTAGCAAAACACCGTAGAGAAAAAAGAGGACTTATGAGTCCCCTCTTTCTCCTTGGGAGGGCTCTTGGGTTCCCTAATGAAGATCTCTTCTTACAATGGAATAAAAATGGAAAATGATGAAGAAAATCAATGCATTTTCCCTCAAGAGGTGAGTGGAATAGCCTATTACAATGATTCTTGAATACTCCTAGGAGAAAAGAGGATTCTCAAGGGAGAATTGAGGAAGCATAACAATGTTATGAAGATCTTGGTTTCTTAGTGCACCCATGGCCTCCATTTATATAATTTCTTCAAGGAAATATTCAACTGGTTCTTAGTATGAACAAGGGGCCCTTTAGGGAACCCTTTGGTCTTTTACTAGCCCCCCATTCGGATTTTTCTCAAATCTGAAGGTCAAATCAAGTTGGGAGATGGTCCATAAGTGGTTGGGGGGGCGACAAGAACCATAATTGTGTCTTTCACAGGAGTGCGTAGATTTTCTTGTACACAGTCACGCATATGGTGCATTGTGCGCTCTACGAGCTTCTTTGGCCCATGCACTGTGCGCGTGCTTCCTTTAGTGAGTTTGTGCATGTCAATTTTTTCCCAATTGTATAGTTTTTTCCTTTTGAAATGCATTTTGGTGTTGCAGGTGAACTAATAGTTGTTGGCATTGTTGTATTTCTGTAACCATTTGCATGCAATGTTGTGGACGAAATTTCAGTGATAACTATGGTATTCCAAAATAGATGGATATCAATAGAGTATGGGCTTCACCAAAAGTAAAGCAAATCCTAACTTATATTATATATTTGTTGGAATTGATCTACTCATTTTGGTGTTGTATGTAGATAATTTGTTTCTTACAGGTGCAAAGTATACATTGCATTTGAGTCTAAGATAAAGGGCATCGGAGTGATGCATTACTTCTTGGGTTTGGAGGTTTTGTAGAGACCAGGGGAGATTTTCCTAAGGAAAAGTAACTATGTAGTTGAGATCCTGAATAGGTTTTGAATGGAGAAATACAACCCTATGGCCACACCCATGATCACTAATCTAACAAAGGTGACAACATTAGATTTAGATTCGATGGATCTCATGTTATACAGGTAGTTGATAGGTTCCTTGATGTATTTGGTCAACACCAGACTAGATGTATGTTTTGAAACGAACACCTTGAGATAATTCATGGTGGATCCAAGGCAAGAGAATTAGGTAGCAACAAAACATGTTCTTAGATACTTGAGGGGCACAATGGAGTATGGTATGATATACCTTGGAGATAGTGAAGTGAA
>ML818558.1:47048-68735 GCA_009831015.1 Picea engelmannii | reverse complement strand
GATAAATCATTGGCTTGGTATTCAGGCTTGAAAAGATCTTTAACGAAAGGTGAACTCAATACCATGGCCTTGAACCAATTTTCTCCTGAAATGGGAATCCCTGTTGCAACTGAGATGGAGGCTTCAGTCACCTCAAATTCCAACTCTCCAACTCTGGTTTTCTTGCCATCAAAATTTAGTGCAAATTGTTTTTGCTACTTCTAAGTGGCCTCTCTGCATGTTCTAGCAGAACGAGAGGCATCCTGCTCTTCGAAACATTTCCCTTGCCATGGGTTCTATGTCAAAAAGGTGCATGTCCACAGGTTCTGTTCGAACTATCTTGCCACCTTGGTGTGATTTCTTCGACTGAGGGGTCTCCATGACTCAGAAAGAGGGTTCTTAAGAGGCTGTAAGGGATGTTATTGACCAAAAAACTTCAATTTAAGTCTCAAAAGCACAAAGATGGCCCTCCAAATTAAAAGTGCTTAGAAAATGAACTTGGCTATGAGAAATGGACTTTCAGGCTTATACAGGTTTTCAGAGTGTAGACTATGAGGAAGTGATTCCAAAATCACTGTTCGTACAGGATGAAAAGAAGCAAAGGATAATCAGAGAGGTTTGAGCAGCGCCTCTGTGTAGCGCAATGCATCCACAAAGGATAGGCTATTTCAGGCCTGTGACTTTCAAAGGCTATGACTAACCACAATAATCAGACTATGGATACGAGCGAAGATGTTTACAGGAATGCAAATATGGCTCCCATACTACCCTGCAAGCTTAGCAAACCGAAACCCAAGCACAAATCTCCTATGAAAATTAATATGCGAAGGAGGTTGCACATGATACCTGTGAAGTCGACAATTGTTGAGCTCCTGAGCGCGAACTTAGGATGAGATTGAGGAAACTTCGACCCTGAAATCTCTCACAACATCAGATTTAGTGGACATGTGATCATCTGATCTGAACTGGCAAACTTACGCAATGCATCACTGTTGAACTTTTTAAAATTTAGAAACCGTTACCAAGGATCATAAATGCAAGATCTTTTGAAAGCATTTCAACCGACTTCAGGCACTGAAAACAAGGGTTAAGGTATCAGTCGTGGCAATCATGACTTGGAGTGGGTTTATGATAATCGTGACAGGCTCTACGGAAACGCCTGTTGAGTGGGCAACGTTCTCCAAATCAAAAAATGATTGGACAGGTGAGTGGGGATGATGAGGTATGCATGCGAGTTCATGAGTGATGAGAGAGGTGTGTCACATCAGCCTGGTCATGGGAGGTATCAACCTAGGGATGAATCACGAGAGGGGATATAAAGAATAGACCATGAGCTCATAAGGGTTTAAGGACCAAAAATTGAATTGTGGATCAACACATGAGCTATGACCCAGAGGTTTAGTCATCCTAAGGGGTCCTATCATAAATAACATTTAATGGATGAGAAATTTATTTTAAAGAGAAAATAAGAATCTAAGGTTTTTTTTTTAATTTTTCTTTTTTAACAAAAACAAACTAATAAACCCAAGGCGACTTAGTGTGATAACACAACTCAAAAGGCGTATAAAATCAATTGGAAAGTTTAAATTATTATAAAGAGAGGATAAAAAATTAAAAGGTCTTAACTACAAGAAGGTAAAATAGAAATTTTATTATAAAAGTGGGAAAAACAAATTATCCAAAAATTTACAAGTTAAAAAAAAAAAGATTATTAAATCTAAAAGAAGGCTTAAGAGAAAGGTTATAAGCAAAAAAAAAAAGTATAAAAGATATTATAATTTTGGAAGCATTTAATAAATGTTCAAAGTAAAAGGAATCAAATTTATATATATATATAATGAGGTAGGCTTATATCAAGAGGAGAGGAGTAATTGAAGTTTTTATATATATATATTCCAAGTGCATCATTTATAAAAAGAAAAAAGGGATTATCAAAGAAATGTTATATTTCCAAAGATGTCATTGAAGACGTGATTCCCCTAAAAGTTAAGTGAAGTGAAGTTTTAAAAATGATTGAAGAAACATTTTTACCTTAATATAAAGGTGATTCCCCTAAAAGTTAAGTGAAGTGAAGCTTTAAAAATGATTGAAGAAACATTTAAAATATATATATATATATAAGGAAAAGTAAGGTTTTAAGAAGAGATATAAAGTAGAAGGATAATCAAGGTTCAACCTATAATTATATAAATGGAGTTTCATGGTAAAAAATAAGGAATATTCCCTCATACATATAAAACACATGTGGATCCCTTATTAAAAGTTAATGGGATTATTCAAGAAAAGAATATCAACATCGCTATTTGTCCGACCGCTAGGAAAAATAACATTAACGTGGACCTGACGAACCAATTAATGGTTTTAGAGCCAAATATAATTGAAAATGACATGTGTTTTTCCGATGAGAAATATGACATTAACAACCTACAACTATCTATTGGTGATTACAAATTCATAGCTCAATTTACTGTCGTATCAATCTATCAATACAATGTTGATATAATTCTAGGGTCAACTTGGGTAGATACATTGGGTACTTTTATTTTCAACAAAAGGATAATTTTTTTGACATTTTCTTATAAGAATAAGAAAATCACATTACATGACGTTACAATGAAGTCAATTTCAGAAGCTCCATCATCAGAAGACCTGAAGGACATATCAGAAGTGATCCTTCAAGATAACCAGAAGTCAATACAAAAGTTGCAAGATCGACAAAAAAAATGTGACAAAATCATCATTGAAAAAGACGAAGAGATTTCTCCCCTAAGAAATCATAATAAAAAACTACTTGCAAAAATCATGAATTCCAAGGAGAAGAAGAAGTGTTTTGAAAAGTTGGAACAAGAAAATCAAGGTCTCAAAGAAAAATTAACCGAAGAAGAGGAAGAAAGCTCCTGCCTAAGGAACCTTAATCAGAATTTACTAGAACAAATTAAAAGACTTAAGCATGATAAGAAGTCTTCACAAGACAATGGATACAATGACAATGACCGAACCTATGGAGCTAGAGAAGTCTTTAGATGATATGAATCCAGCTGATGTAAAGAGGTGTTCAAATGTCAAAGTAGATACAATCCAGGGGTATGAAGAAAACTCAATTCCAAAAGTTAATCAAGAAAATGCTACAAGTATACGAAGTAAAGATCAAGTTGCAAGGATGCCTTATCGACATCCTAATCACAAAAGTCGATACTTCATCCAATCAATGTATGAATAGAAACAAATAACCGCTATGTCGAAGAATATTACTTCCACTACAAGTGCGAGTCAAAATAGAAGCTATCATGGGAGTATAAATGTATCAAGTTCTTTCTAAGAACCCTATAAAAACCCAAATCCGCAGAAGATCAAATTAGGATGGGAAAACTCCTTTACAATTCGAGAATTTTGCTCAGCACTTAGAAGATCATATCATATCAGGTCCTCAACGATTACTAACTCAAGAATGAAGAATCATGAGACAATAATTACAAGCTAGAGCAAGAGATAAGTCTTTCAGAAAGTATGCTTTGAGGACAAAGCATTTTTAAGGGGAGGGAAATGTTATGAACATAAATATACATATAAAATAGATATTAATAACATAATAATTAAATGATAATTAATAAATAATAATTATTAATAATGAAAGGAAATGTCTCAAAGGACATGACTATTGGTTAAGGTAACCCCTGCGTGGGTATATAAATGAGCCCTCATTCTCAATTGTAATCATCTTACTATTCATTCTTATACATTATATATATATATATATTTGTCCATATGGATTTGATTACTATATTCCAGATATTTTGGATTATTTGTGCATGACGAACTTTGTGGATGTAAACGAACTTAGTCCTAAGACATGTTCTAATACTTGGTTTACCCTTTCTGTCTTCCCATCGGTTTGAGGGTGATAGGTTGTACTAAAGAGCAATTTGGTTTCAAAACCAACAAACAAAGATTTCCAAAAGTTTGAAGTAAACTTTGTATCTCTGTCGGATATAATTTCCTTAGGCATTCCATGCAGTCTGAATATATCTTTCATGAAGATGCTTGAAATATCTATTGTCTTGCAAGTTGAATTGACCGGTATGAAGTGAGCAACTTTTCTAAGTTTCTCCACAACTACCATGATGGCATCGTTCTGTTGGGTTGATCTTGTTAATCCTGTGATGAAATCCATGGAGATGGTTTCCCATTTCCATTCATAAATTGGTAGGGGTTGCAACAACCCTGTCGGGTGTCGGTGATCTGCCTTGATTTGTTGATACTCTAGACACTTAGCTAAGTAATCAACTATGTCCTTTTTCAATCCATGCCAATAAAATAGTTTCCTAGTGGTCGTGATCATTTTCTGATAACCAGGATGACCAATATATGGTATTTTGTGTAGTTCATCTATTATGAACCTCTTCAAGTTGTCATAACCTAGGATATATAGTCTTCCCTTGCAAGTCATCAGATCATCATTAAGCATATGATAACCTTCATACTTCATCCCTGAGGGCTCTTTCTTTAGGTATGATGTCACAGTCTTGAAAAATGCATTTTTTTCTTGTGCAGTTTTGACCCTCTCTTTGATGTTTGATTCACTGGCGCTTACAACTTCCAAGTGAACTAATTTCATACTTATACTAAGGGCACCAACCACCATGTTCTCCTTCCCTTTGATATGTTTGATTTCAAAATCAAACTCACTAAGGATAGCCATCCACCTAGCTTCTCTCACATTGAGTTTTGGTTGGTCAAACAAATACCTCAACCCGCTATGATCTGTCATAAGTACAAATCTTCTACCTAAAAGGTAATGCCTCCACATTTTTAAAGCATGCACCAAGGCAGCGAATTCCATATCATGGGTCACATAATTGACTTCATGCTCATTCAGTTTTCTAGATTCGTAGCAAATCACATGTCCTTCTTGCATAAGGACTCCCCCGAGCCCTTCCTTGCATAAATTTGTACACACCAGGAAGTCTTTGTTTGGATCCGCAATCTTCAGTACATGCGCACTGGTTAGAAGATATTTCAGCTCTTGAAATCTTTCTTCACATTTCGATGTCCAAATGAATTTAACCCCCTTTTTCTGAAGGGATGTGATTGGGTAACCAATCTTGGAGAATCCTTTTATGAATATCCTATAGTATCCTACCAGACCCATAAAGGATCTGATATCAAATACATCCTTTTGGGTAGGCCAATCCATGATGGCCTTAATCTTATCAGGATCAACTACTACTCCTTCCTCGCAAATAACATGGCCTAAATAATGGACTTGCTTCTGGAAAAAGTCACACTTACTAAGCTTAGCATAGAGCTGGTGTTCTCTTAGAACTTGGAGTACTAGCTTGAGATGTTCTTCATGCTCTTCCCTATTCTTGGAATAGATTAGGATATCATAAATTAAAACCAACACAAATCTATCCAAGAAATTTCTAAATAAGTTTTTCATTAAGCACATGAAAGTGGTTGGTGCATTGGTAAGCACAAATGGCGCCACCACAAATTTATAGTGACCATATCTTGTCCTAAAGGCTGTCTTGTGGATGTCTTCATATTTAATTTGGACCTGATGGTATCCAGACCTCAAGTCAATCTTGGAGAATATTGCAACACCCTTTAATTGGTCAAACAAGTCATAAATCCTTGGCAAGAGATACTTATTCTTGATGGTCATCTTATTGAGTTGTCTATAATCTATGCACAGTCTCATTGTGCCATATTTCTTTTTCACAAACAAGGCTGGTGCTCCCCATGGAGACACACTAGGAAAAATGTATCCTTTGTCCCACATCTCCTTCAACTATAGTTTGAGCTCAACTAGCTTTGGTGTACTCATTCTATAGGGTGTTCTATACATTGGAACTGCTCCTGGTACAAGTTTTGTTGGAAAATCAATATCCCTTCTTGGATGTAGACCTGGCACCTCTTTTGGGAATACATCTTTATATTCTCTCAATATGGGATGGTCCTCTAGACTGGGTTTGTCATTCTCAACATAGTTTAGTACTTGTATTGCATACAAGGGACAACACTTTTTGCAATACTTCTTCACTTGGAGGGCTGGTTTTTGTCTCACTAAGAAAGACTTTTGAATACTTTGTAGGGTTACCCTTCTTCCTTCTTCATTTTCACACTCCAAATTTTTACTGTAACAATCCAACTTGGTTTTGTGGGCATCCAACTAGTCCATGCCAATCGAAAGGTCATAAGATCCTAGAGTAAGTATGTTTAGGTTCGCTTGGGTGGGCAACCCACTCATGACAATTTGGCATGCTGGTATGACCTATGTTACTTTTATTTTGGTTCTAGTGGTTAGTTGTACCGGCCATGATTTAACATGTTTAACATGTTGCAACTTACATTTCTCAACACTTTGAGGGGCAACATAACTCAAATTAGAACTAGAGTCAATTAAAATAGAAACGGGATGGTTGGAAATTGTACCTTCCATCTCCACCACTAAATCTTGGTGGTAAGCTTGTCTATTATCCAAGGCTGCATAGATTTGTGGTAGGATCCTAGCCACATCATTGAATGTGGTAGCCTCTTGGATTTTTTAGACCCTCTCAGTGTTCTGTTGCCTATGTAGACAATCCCTCTCCACAACCCCAACATTTCAAGGGTTCTCTTTTCGTGTTATCAATCTTACTTGGAGCTACTCTGAATGGTTTATTTCCACTCTGGGATGGAAAAATTTTTTGATACACGCTTCTGGAAGGAAGGAACATCCTATAGATCTTACCAGGGTTCTTAATTTTTGAGGGTTTAAACCCCTTCTTCTTGAATCCTGAATTGTTTTTCTTCTTCCAATATTCATGGGGTTTTGTCTTACTCTTGAATTGCTCATAGAAATACCTTTCTTTTTGAATAATATCTTCTAAGATCTTTGGCTCATCAAAATCAATTATGTCTCGGTAGGACTGAGGTAATCCACTAATAAATAGTTGCATCTTTACCTTTTCATCCTTTATGTAAGGCACATACCTCATCATCTCGAGAAATTTGTTGATAAACTCATCTATGGTGAGTTGTCTGAGCTTGAGTTCATAGAACTCCTTGGTCTTCCCATCAAAGTACTTTTCTGATAGGTACTTCTTCTTGAAGTATTTCTCAAATTGTTTCCTTGACAAGTACTTCTCATGGAATTCTTTCACATTCCGAAGTTCCTCCCACCAAATGGAAGATTTCCCATTCAGGTTGAAAATGGCTATCTAAGCCTTTAAGTTTTCAGAGTAGTCATGGACTCTGAAGTACTTCTTCAAGCCGAGTAGACAAAATTATGCTTCTTCCCCCTTCTTAATCTCTCCATCGAAGGTGGGTGGTTTGGATTTATTGGATTCTTCAGGGTCACAACTCTTGTAATGTTTCCTCTTCTTTACTCTCGTCTGAGAATGGGAACTAGTTTTTCCCCTGGAAGACTCCTTTGAGTGGTCAGTTTCCTCACTGGAGGAATCTTCCATTGAATGTCTCTTGGCTCCATGTTGGGAATTCTTTGAGGTTCTCCTCTTGGTGTGGCCACTTTCAGGACCATGCTTATGTATCTCAGGTGGACTTGGAGTTTTCTTAGTATGATGCATGTCCACATGACTGGCAGTTGGACTATGTTGCAGTTGCCTTTGTATATGTAATAGACTTTGCAGTAGGATTGCATTAATTTATGTCTACTTTTATTTCTCCTTGATGAACCTTTGATTTTCATCCTTATAACTCTGTAATTCTTCCATGAGGCTTCTTACAGTTTCGGCCAAATTTGGAGGGGTTTCCACCACCCTCCTTTCATCAGATTCTTCCTCTCTATTGTGGGAGCTCTCCCCCAAATCTTGATGTGTCACCATCCTTTACGTTGTAGTTCTCCTGTTGTTCACTGACTGCTTGACTATTGATAAAACATTTTATGTTAGTTACTAATATACCAATTCATGAACAACACATATTGTTGTAAGGTGAAGTTAGTTCTTTATTTGGAAACATTAGCAACCTACAATGCATACTTCCAAAACATCTATCAACAATAGAAGGTTTCGTTCCTCTCTTCAACAGAGGTTAAGACATGTTTCTTATAGAGGGGGGTAAGGTAGGGAGTTACCCCATAAGTTCTCTAATAACATTTTTATGTGACTCATGCATGAGCCCAAGTGGGCCAAGTGTTGCTTCCATGCTCTGATACCACTTTGTAATGCACCCAACCCATAAATACCCTTTTCAAGGGATGGGGCATCAAATTTTTTCTCTTCCCGACTATCTCAAATCCTAATTCATGGATCTTCATTAGTTACTACTCATCATGAGATTTCTAACAGTCACCACCGCACTAAAATCCGAGATCGGGTCTGTAAGTTATGACCTCCTAAAGCTACCCTGGGTGTTATCAGTTGGAGTCTTCGGTGTTCGGCGCTAAATATATTTTTTTCCTAATCCCCAAAGTCCCAAGATCTCTCCACGTGGCCCTAGCGACAATCGGTGTTCGGATATTTACGTTGAACGTCCCTTTCTTTCGATGTTCAACGGTCGAAAATCAACGTTTTGGCGATCGACGATCGTTGTTGGATGTCCGACGTTCGACGTTCGACAATCTCCGTGAACATCCCATTTTTTCATACTATGCTAAAAACTCTCAAACTCCCGAAATCACGCCATGTGTCCTTGGCCCTTCGCCGGTCAAAGTTCGACATTTTATGTTGGATGTTCTTATAATATACCACACCCCCACATCTCCTTAACTCCCAAATTTATCCAAACTCACGGAGTCCTGGTCACGTCACCAGCCATGTAGGCCACGTGGGTGCGAACCAGAAACTGGCACGCAACGAGGGTCAAGGGGTGACACGTTTCATGCTCTAACAAGAATAATGGGTATGTGAATTGTCCAAATCTAGGTGACATGTGGCACGCTTAATGTGGGTCCACATCACATCTAAGGACGTCATCAAGCCATGTCATCATAGACTGTTAACTACTCAGTCCTTCAATATAATGTTCTTTAATATTCCACATAGATCCATAGATCTACAATTCTCATTACTTCACGGCTCCAGGCTTTAGATCTTGCCCACTCCTCACGTCGTGAATTCCCCGAAGAGCTAAGTCTTCAGAGTCTCTAATATAGCACCAAGTATCCTCATCCTACCAACAGTCGAGATTCACTTCGACGCTCATGACTTCAGTCGTTTCATACTTCGTAAAATCTTGGTCAGGTTCCTCCGGAGTACGAAGTCTCCAGAATACAAGATCGCTTGCCACGTACCCACTCATCCAACGTGTTATCACACTAAATTGCCTTGGGTCTTTTAGTTTGTTTTTATCATTTTTAAAGCCTTATATTTTAAATTTTTTGAAAAAGTTTCATCCCTTTAAAGTTATGCTTGTTAGGACCCCTTGGATGACTACACTTTTGAGTCATAGCTCATGTTTTAATCCTCGAACCCTTTTAGCTCATGGTTTATTATTTTTGGTCCCTTTCATGATTTGTCCCTAAGTCGATACCTCCCATGATCAGGCTGATGTGACACACCTCTCTCCTCACTCATGACCTCATAAGCATGCCTCATCGTCCTCGCTTACCTATCTAATCAAATTTTTGAATTGGAAGTGATGCCTACTCATCAGGAAGTTCTGTAGCACCTATCCAGTTCGTCATACTTCCACCTCAAGTCATGATTGCCATGACTGATGTCATGTCCCTTGTTTTCAATGCCAACAGTTAGTTAAATATGCTTACCATATCTTGCATTTACGAGCCTTGTAACGGTTTATATTTTTGAAAGGCTCAACAGTGGTGCACTGCGCAAATTCGTAAGTTCTAATCAGGCGACCACATGTCAACCAAATCCAATGCTGAGAAAGATTCCAGGGCTGAGGTTTTCTCAAAGTTCATCCTAAAATTGCATTGAATATCTAAAAAGATGTCCATTGCACAGGTATCCCATGTTACCTCCTCTGGGTATTAATTTTCACAGGAAATTTGTGCTCGGGTTTTCGTTTTGCTAAGCTTGCACAGTAGTAAGGGATCCATATTTGCATGGTAACCTTGTTTTTCTCCTCTTCGGACCTGTAAATCTCTTTTCCTGTATCTATGGTCTGATCACTGCTATTTTCTTTAACCATTAAAAGTCGCAAGCCTGTAAATAGCATATCCTCTGTGTATGTGTTGCGCTACCCAGAGGCGGTGCTCAAACCAACTCAGTTTTCTTTTCTTCCTTTCACCTTGGGCTTTGGTGTTTTCACTCAACTACAGAGGGCCAAATTCAGACTACCTCCTCACTACTTACACTCCAGAATACTTGTATGATCCTAAGGGTTTATTTCCTAAAAGTCTAGCTTGTCTTACTAGCATCAGTCCATCTAAAAGAGTCAGCCTTATATATTTGAATCCCTATTCAAAGTCTTCATGATCATTACCATCCCTTGATCCTTTCAAGATCCCTCATTCTGAGCCATGGAGACCCCTCAATCGAAGAAGGCACACAAAGGAGGAAAGATAGTTAGGAAAAAACCGGTGAACATGTGTCTTTTTGATACAGAGCCCATGGCTAGATAGGCCTTTCAGAGAGTAGGGTGTCTCTCTTTCTGTCAGAACATGAAGAGAGGCCACCTAGAGGTAGAAAAAGAGTTTGCATTACATTTTGATGGCAGGAAAACCAAGGCTGGGGATTTGGAATTTGAGGTAATTGAAGCCTCTATCTCAGCTACAACATGGATCCCCATTACAGGTGAAAATTGGTTCAAGGCCATGGTTTTGAGTTCAACCTATGCAAAAGATATTTTTAAATATGAATATCAAGCCAATGAGTTGTCTAAGAGTATGCCAAGAAGTCAATTGGTTGAACAATTTGACAGATTATTGAAGATCATACAGAGATATTTTACATGTGAAGGGAGATTTAACACATTGTACCATTACCATATAAGACTGTTGCTACATTTTACTAGTAAGGTTGAGATGAATATTCCATATTACATGTTAAGAAGCATAGGTAAAATTTCAGATAGGGTTCAAAACAAATCTAAGGATGTGGATTCTAGCCTTTTCCACTCTGGATTGATCAGAATGTTAGTCTCTGAGGAATTGGGAAAGAAAGAGATTTCATGGAAGCATTTTGTGGTTACTTCTCACTTCAAGCTGAATCTAGCATCTACTCCTCAATCACAGATTGCAGGTCCTTTGCCTCCCACCAGTGCCACTAAAGCAAGGACCAACGGGAAGAGAAAGGGCCGAGCCCCTGTTCAAGTTTTGGAGATCAACAAGCAGGTCATGGAAGTTGAGGAGGAAGTTTGTCTTTCTCCACACATATATTTTTCACCACCTCCTCCACCAGGGTTAGAAGAGATGCCTTCTTATACCAAAGTTACATCCAAGAAAGGGAAGAAGCTTATCTTTCCCTCTTCTCCTCTAGCAATTGAAATCAAGGGTAAAAGACCTTTCACAAGGTCATCAATTCCTAAGGAGGTTTTCCAAGAACATCCTTTGCTAGAAACCCTTGTCCTAAAGAGGAAAGGGAAAAGCATTAAAACTCTTGTGGAGGAGAAATCAGAAACCTTTACTCAGAAGAAGAAGGGTAAAGGTAGCTTTCAGTCTATTGAAGGAAAACAAGAAACCCCTATACATAAGGGTAAAGGTACTAAAAGACATTTGGAGAGAAAAGATGAGACCTCTGAGAAAGGCATTGAGAAGCCTGTGGTAAGAAAATATGAAACCCCTATGCAGAGAAAAGAGTAAAAGTAGAGCCAAAAAGGAACCTGATGAGGTAGACAAGACACTTCCCATGCAGGATGAAGAGGAGTCTGAGGAAAATCCTATTAAGACTGAGCATGCCACTGTCCCTCCTGACAGTCAGACCTACAAAAGACTTATCAAGCAACTTAGAGATGCAAGAAAATAAATAGCTCGTCTTAAAACAGAAGACAAGGTCCACTTGGATAAGATGGAAGAGCTCATGGTTGGATACAATCATACCCTTTTCTTGGCAAGGTTTGCAGCGAGAAAGGATCTGCCCCTTCATAAACAGCTGAAGAATCTTTACAGACAGAACAAAGGCTTTCAATCTTAGAACAAGAAGTTAAAGGCAGAGCTTAAACACTTTCAAGATGAGGCAACCCAAAGAAATTTACAGGTGTTGGTTGAAGCTTCCATTGAGGATGATAAACTAGCAGCTAAGGAGAGAACAACTACACTGAATAAGCCTATGAATGCTAAGAAGAAGAAGTCTGTTGTGCCAATTGAATATCCTCTTTCTACCAGAAAGAGTGTGAGGCTAAGTGTTAAAATGACAAAATAGATGCTAATGGTAAGCCCCATTTTTTAGAATTTTTCCTTTTTGGGAGGGTTAACTGATATGCACATACCATGTGTGTCATCATACAGACTGCTAATCGTTTAACTAGCTGGGTTTTGAGTTTTTTCTAAGTGCTAGTTTCCCCAGTGGTAAAAAGGCACTACCCATTGTACAATCAAGGCACTTAATTGAAATGGTTTTGTCATCATGAAAGACCACAAATTGCTCTGCACACTTTCAAGATTGAAGGCGTTGCATTTTTGGCAATGCTACCTAATCTGCATACAGATGCAACGTAAGTGGTGCTACCTACAGGCACTACTTAATATTTGGCAGAGAACAAAATTGTCATACGAGCGCAACACAGGGGCGCTACCTAACTGTACTATGTAATATTGCACAGAGAGCAAAGTCTGTACAGATATACAACTCAGTGGAACTACACACAGGCGCTACCGAATATTTCATAGAGGGAAAAGCTAGCACAAATATGCAGCACATTGGTGCTACCTACAGGCGCTACCTTTTCTCCTAGTAGTGCGCTACCCAGATTTGCTACCCAAGGAAGCTGCCAATAAACACCAGGGATATAGGAGGACCAAACTAACAACTTTGGGATAGATTGATCATGGAGAAGGAAGCTGGCATCATGAAGGCAACCACATGATTTAAAAGACACATGGAAAACAAAGAGATGCACAACAAAGGGAATCAAATCAGTTTGAAGTTCAGTTGGATTAGTCACCAACATTTTCCTGTTTTATAACATAGGTGGTTAGATAAGTTGATTAAATCAAATAAATGTTTGGAGTTTTTCAAGGGAAGGAGGCCAACTCGTACCTCTAGTTGTTGCCTCCCTTTGGTTATAAATAGACAAATCAATTTCTTTAGTAGGTTCATATGGTTGAGCAAGGCTCCCTTATATTGTGATATTTTGATGAAGTAATTGTGATCTAGTGATGTACTAGACTTCAGACTTTTTGACTAGTCGAAATCAGCTTCTCTTTCAGTCTATTTTCTTTTGATGCTAAATGTTCATGCTTTGAATGATTCACATGAATGATTGTGGTGATGTTATGATGGATGTTTGATCATTATGTTATCATGATGTTTATTTAGCTTCCTTAGTTTCTCAGTTCAAGAAGATATTGTGTTAAGAAGCTTTCCTCCTTATGCTCTTGTTGACCTGATGTTTACAGCAACCCCTACACTTCTCTCATTCAAGTCTTCCCTCTATTCATACTTATTCCCAAACTACTGATTGAAATTAGCCAAGACCTTAATTGCTGGTGTATGCTATCCCTATTATCTGAGTTATAACATTATCACTTGAGTCCTTTTCCATTTGACCCTTTAAACACCCTTACATTCACTTATAACTTGATGGGTACTGGGCTTGCCTTCCATGCAATCTGAAGGTGACTCCTAGTGCTAACACAATGGTCCTATTTCAATGGTCAAGACTTGACGTGAGACGAGTAAGGCCCACATGTTGCTCCACGATGTGTTCCTAGTTAGTTGGGTAGTCACCAGTGGGTCCCTTACATTGAAGGCTAAAAGCGATTCCAAAGGATCCGAAGATCGATGGTCCACGTCACTTCGACAATTCAACATTCCGATGTTCGACATGTATCTTTCAGCTTTCCCTCTGGACCATGTCGGATCTATCGCCACGTGTACCTAGCACCTACAACCAAGATTTACTCCGACTTGCAGACCTTCGTGGTAAACTCGCACGTCTCTAAATTTCCGAATACCCAGACTTCTGAATAACCATTGATCTATGGACACATGTCCCTCCATTATCAATGGTCTAGATTAACTCTGCGATTCTGGCATTCGGGAGTTTCAGCGCTAGACCACTCCTATTCCCCTGAAGTAGCACTTCGTCGAAGCGATTAATGCTTCCCTTCCTACGTCCAATCTAACGGTTGAGAGAGATCCATACTGAATCCCCAAATCGACAACCCTCATCAATTCATGACTTCAGCCTTCGACTATTTTCGAGGGTTGTGGAGTCACAAGTCCCGAAGTCCCGAAGCCGAAAGAGCTAGCTCCTTTCAGACTAGTGTAGAGTTCCTAGGCCATGGTCACATGGGTACTTTTGGAATTCTTGGGGGCTAAGTGCAAATCCCTTTTTCCAGCAAAGGGGTTAAGGACATGGGCCTGAGCCCTCGGTCAAATGGGTGGTTAGTTTGAAGGGAAATTCCCTTCTCACACAGAGATGAACTTTGACATTCCCGCTAATGCGAATTCAAAAGATTGGCGAGACTTAGGTGTTTTAGTTACTCCTATCCCAACTCTCCTGTGGATTCACATCTCATAACTATCTAGCAGAAAAAATGAGATAAACGGAAATCCATGAAATATAACAGTTTACAGAAGCAAAGATCCTACCTAATAACTTGTTCAAACACTGCAAGACTTAACCATAAACATAGACACTCAAACATCACATCCAATATATTACACAGAGTATGAAAATACTTATCATAACTGGAAAATGTGAAGCAACTGTTGAAAGGGGTTCTTGTTTCCTCCCAACCATAAGCACAGTCACTCCTGATGGATTTACCACTAGCCACCCATGAGCTAGACCATGGTGCTCTGAGAGAGATTCTTTCTCCTTGCTCCACAACAGTTAGGGACGAATATTACTCTCCTCCTCCCACATGAACTTGGTAGTTGATTTTCTCTACTCCAAGAAAGGAGGTCTACACAAGTACTTCCTCAGTCACTCGTCATCCTTGTTTATCATCTTGTAGCCAAACCCTGTCCATGGCTTCTTTCAACCTAAACGAGCTTATTTCTCATCTTTTTCCTTTCAAATTCAGAGTCGAAGTATCCTTCCCTTCTCTTCTCGGGAGAGTATTTTCTCTACTTTGCTCAATGGAAGGTTTGTCTCTGTCCCCAAATTACCTCATTTATTTCCTTCCTCAGCAAGGTTTCATGGGTTCGAATCCTAATTAGTGGTCAGGCATAGAAGCCTTACAGATGGATACCCTGCCCCATCTCCTCATTAACTCTTGAGGATGGCCTTCCAACTACCACCCTAACTCGTAATTCATTTCCGAGTCAGAGGACTATTGAGCAATTACACCCAGTATGTACTGGTCTAATGAGGGTCATATCAACCATTCTTGGTTTCCCCTCACCATCTCTCTCATAGCATCCATGGTCTATCTTGGCAAACTTCCCCCCTTTCAGCAGTTGAGAAACACATATCAAATTTCTATTAATAACAAAAAATTCATAGATTGACCCTTTTATACAAAGGTTCATCAAATCAAACATTCACACATATTTAGTCTGCCATAGTCTCTTGGTCATTTATAGTTATATTTACAAGTTGTGGGAAACATGGGTATTACAGTGTTCCATGACATGTCAAAGCACATTGAGATCGAGTATTATTTTCTCCATGATAGAGTCCAGAGGGGAGAAGTGGTTCTCTAGTATATCTTCACATTTGAGAAGATAACAAATATTTTGGTAAATCCTTTGTCCAACATGAAAAGTTTGCATACTTAAGGGACAAGATGGTACTCGTGGAGATGACTTCGTTATTGGAAAAGGAAGAGATTACTCCCAGGTTGGGGGGGAGCACTGATATGTTATTTATTTATGGGCAGTCATTTTCCAGTTCAGAAAATGGTCCAGGTTGGGCAGTCACCTTCCAGTCCAGAAAGTGGCCCAAGATTTCTGACAGACATGCATTTTCCAGTTCGAAAAATGGTCTAGATCGGACAGTCATTTTTGTAATGAAAATGGTCTAATAGATTGTTGATGTACCATAGAAAATGATGCCCCTTGTGGCCAGTGTGGGGGAATGGTCTAATACAATCATTCCTCTTGGCAATCACTTTGAGTAGTGGTCAATTAGAATGGCTCGCCTCATTGAGAAGTCATTCTTTCGAAGTTCATAGTTGTGAGAAGTTTTGAAGAATGGTCTGTTTTGGAGGTCGGTGCAGGAAAATCATTTCCATTAGGAAATGGTTTGGACAATCATTCCCTAGGGAAGACTAATTCTCTCTAGGTTTCACTGTGATTAGTGCCAGAAGAATGGCCCAGTTAGGTGAATGGTCCAGGTTCAACAATTAGGGACATGCATTACCTAGGGAAGACTCATTCTCTCCAGGTTGCACCGTGACTAGTGCCGGAGGAATGGACCATTTAGGTGAATGGTCCAAGCTCAGAAATCAGGGACATTTATTCTTCTACGATTTGGAATAATAGCCTAGATAGCCCATGGATGATGTTTTACTTTCCGAGGGAAGATTCTCTTCTAGATCTCACAAATGTGAGTGGAAGAATGGCCTAGATGACTCAGTTTGTATCATGATAATGTTATCCAGGTTGATATCAGATGATATGATTGTTGTGGAGATTGTATGTCTATGGACAATAGATGTATGCTATTGTGGTGGATGTGTTCCACTGGTTGTGACTATGTGTCATTGGTTAGTAGTTGTGTGCTACTAGGAGTGGTTGTGTACCATTGGATAGTAGTTTTGTACTACTATGTATAAACACAGTTGTGTTCTATTGGATGACATTGTTTTGATTTCCATGGATACTACCACTAGTGTTGATTGACAACTAGATGGATAGTCAGTGTGTTGGTGGACATACATTCTCCCCGTGGAGAATGTTCCAGGTTGACAGATTGCTGACATATCATGGAATGGTATTTTCCTAAGGCACAGGTTGTGGCCCGATTTGGAAAATGGTTCAAGACTAATATTATCCTAAGGCATATTTATTGGCTCAATCAGGTTGAATAGTCCTCCCCCTAAGGATATGACGTTTCGATTAGGGTCGTTGATACGAGACCGATATTTTCTAAGGCATATGGGTAGAAATGGATCTCTATGGTACATATGACCATATTAGAAAATAGTCTAAGACTAACATTCTTGTAGGAATTATCTCTGTATCCCATGGCATGGCTTTCAACATCTGTTGGGACAGTCATTCTTCTAGGACGTATGCCAGGATTGGAAGAATGGTCCTTGTATCACTTTATGGAGTGAGTGACTTATTCAACATCATTCTCTATTACTCAGGTGGAGTATGGCTTCTAAATATGATGTAGTTGATACTATCGGATGACACCGTTAGTGGTGATGTTGCTCGTGAGTTGATCTACATGATCATGAGTTAGTCTGTGTGGCTATGATGATGCTACCGATTGAATGGTCTGTTTGTGCTCAAGACCATTTCCTTTAACACCTCCCTAGCTAGGAGGGAGTGTTGATATTATGGTAGTTGCAGGAGGTATTAACCTCTATGTGTAACCTTTGATGAGACTAGAATATTCGGGGAAGCAAGAGAAACCTTAAACAGATGTGTAGAAACCCTAGAAGGCATGTCGGTGAAATAAAAGAATTATTATTTAAGTGGTAACCTATAAAAGAAGAAGTTGGCTTAGACATGTGACAAATAACACTATAAATAAGAGGGTGCTAGATATCATTTGTCATACACACTCTCACAATTGCATAAGACTAGTGGTGCACAGTTTTGGAGAGGGAGTGTAGCTGCAACTACTGCAACTAGGATTTTGGTTTTTGGTTATGGTTGGACTTTCTACTTGGTTATGGTTTGGATTCTTTGCTTGGTACACTAGCCTTGGAGAGAGATACACTATCTTGGTTGGTTATTGGTTTTAAGGTTTGCTTCTGGAATTATTTTGTTTGTCAAGGTTAAAGGTGCTCGGGGGTGGCTTTATGCCTATGGTTGGGTGAAAATATTGCTATATTGTCTATGGAAAAATGAGCACGTCTATTTTATTCTAACACTTTCCACTCTAGAATTGTTGTCTTACTTAGGGTTTGAAAACCCTATACATATTGCATCTCACAATTGCATGGTAAGACAAATCTAGTGCTAGCCTTCAAATCTACATGTTTATCCTAGGGTTTGAGTCCTCAACCCTAGGTCTTCAACACTTGCATCATCACAAGCACCAAGACCCAAGTCCATGTAACATCAAGAATACAATAACATATTCTTCTTCCAAGAAAGGTAGTTTCTCACCATGCTCAAGACTCCTCAATCTCATCTGTCCAAATCTTTCCCTAGCCTCACATCCCGCAAGAACAAGGCTCCAAAATCATGCAAGGCGTTAGCTCCAATATTTGTATATTCTATTAGTGTAGAAACCTTAGCACTACAACAACATCCATAAAAACCATCATTTTGTCTAATGCCATGTTTTTTTCTAAGGTTTGCATGCATAGAACAAAAACTTAGTATCGCAAGAGAAAACCCTAGCATCACATAAGGGAAATATTTTCATGAACATCCAAAATGTCTCTCTAGGATCCTTGTCTTCTCCTAGGATTTCCTCATGAACCCTAACATCATGCTCTTAGGGTTTCCTCATTAACCTTAGTGTCATGCTCCGTACAATACTTCTCTCTCTCTCCTAGGGTTTCCTCATGAACCCTAACATCTTCAAGACAAGTACAAAGAAGAGTACAATGATGATAATGAATACAAGTTGCTCCCTCCTCCCTTTATATATGCAATAGGCAAGGGAGGATAACATAATATATGGACATAAGTCCATACAAGTAATCAACAAGGAAACCTCTCATGGATCACTATACAATAAAAGATGCAAATGTGTCAAACTAGGGTTTATCCAACCCCAAAAGTGAAACACCCTCCAAGCACGATCCTTCTTGGGCTCAATGCCCCTTATCCAATATGGTGTTCTCTCAAACCAACTATTAGTCCAATTATCCCTTCCCAACAATACACTAACCAAGTGTCCTCATGCAAGGCATTCCTATAACTATGTGCCACATTTCCTCTCATGTTCCAAATGCTACTCTCATGTGTGTCAATGTGGTCACTAAGTTCCAATGCTCCTTTTCAACAGGTGTTCAAGTCCATGAACAACCTTTAGGAAGTATTCTCCTCAACCTGAATGTCCTCTAGTCAAGTGTCCAACCTCAATGGCGTATATCAAATGGTCCCAAGATCCAAGAGTTAAGTTCCCTCTTCCATGTGCTCATCGCTCCTCCTTCTCATAGGTGGGCACCTCCCTTGATGAAGAAACTAACTCCTTGATTGTGTGCACCCAATGTGTTAGTCATCATGATGTTGACTAGAGTAACAACCTCCTAGGTAAGGGTGCCATGCCAACACTCTAACTAAGGTCAATTATGCACCCAAACCGATCCATCCATATGTCCATGAAGCATTGCCAAGGGAATAGGAGACATAGGGTTCTCCTGGCACGATGAAAACATTTTTGGAGTAACCACAAAAGCTAAAAATCCTTCTAAATTACAAGAAAAGTGTTTTATGTAACACCAATCAACTCCCTCTGAATGTGCAGCCTCTAACTCTAGTACCTCCACAAATTTGAAATAATACTCCACCATGATAGAGCATCATACATGTTTTGCAAGAGCCACAACCACAAGTACGGGTCCACACACCTCAACACCCATGCAATCACTACTTAGAAAGGTGTGTATCTCTCTAAGCAATCCAACAAGCAATCTGCAACTTGACCTTTGGATGGTGAATATGCAAGAAGAATACAACTGTAAGGAAACTTGGTTTATACAACCAAATCAAGATAATCCCTCTTCCCTCCTGGTAGGGGATTCAAAATAACAATGAATATATATGAAACCGAATGAACACAACCATGGATACTTGCTTCACGTTGAACTCTGAAATCACTCAAGAATAAGGAAACATAAACACTAAATTGTCAAAACTCCAACATCATTAAAGTCATCATCATAGACCAAAATATTTTGGCACCTATCTGAGCATCTATATGAGCACAAACATAGCCTCAATGCCACCTAAGCAATGACATGGGATGAATTCAAAGTAATTATCAAGGATAAATTTTATCATGACTATTGGAGATATTACACACTCACCTAGGATTATTTTCCTAAGTTTGATAGTCCAATGTTGAGAGCACTTATTTAGATGAGAATATTCTCTCTCAAGAATATTCCCCTACAAAATAGGACGTTCCTCTTCAGTTACACTCGGTTAGACTAGTGGAAGTCACTCATGCATGGAAACCTTGGTTTTATCACCAACAGTTACATGTGTTTCTCTCACTTCCACATGTGTGACTCAGTTATTAATGATTGCATGGATCGATTAACTAGGACTAGGTGGAAGTTCACTCCAATGTCTATAAGTGAGTGTCTAGATCTATCTATATCACTACTATGGCAATTAGTTATTCATTTAGCCTATATCTATTGTAAATTATTCACTCTTTGTATGTGGAATATGGTTAATCCAATTTCTCATTCTTTCACTCCAATTTTTCTCTCTTCTTCTCGCCTTCACAAGTTGTGTATGTTCTTTTGCTAGATAGATATTTTGTGTAGGTATTCACCATATATTACATGGTATCAGATCTCATGGGCCATTAGCAAGGATCTTCACCAACACTCTTATTTGTAGGTCCAGAATGGAGATACAACAAGAAAGATGGATTATTCATCGACAATACTTCTCACGCCTCATAACTATTTGGAGTGGAAGCCAAAAATTCTGCTTCAACTTAGATGCAAAGGCTTGTACCAAATAACCATGGAAATGGAAGTAGATCATGATTCCTTCGATGAGAAAAATGATTTTCTCAATAGACTAGATATGGCCATAGGATGTATCTTTTGGTCTATTTCTCCTGAAATTCTCCACCATGATGAATCACGAGACTCAATTCCAAATGAACTATGGATCAGGTTGGAGGTTCTATTTGGGAATAAGGAAGGTTTTGAATATTGCATGTAGATGATTGGCAAGACAGAGCCACTGGAAGATCAAGCCTCTCAATTTGAAGAGCCTTCTACATAGGTATCTACACAAATTTGTATTCCATTAATTACAACTGATGTCTACTACATTTCAGATCTATTTTCTGAAACACATGTGGAATATATCATGCATGCATATAAGGAGCCTCATGCAGACACTTTTGTCATGTACCATTCATGCATCCCAAGAGCCATATGTAGAGACTCCCATGCATGCATCTCAAGAGTGAAAAAGGGGACCACACACATCATATTCAATTCTGACATTTTCTAAGTAGAATTTGCAGAAACAAATTGGACATTTGAATTCCTCTCGAAAAAATGTCCAATTTCAAAAAAAACAATCGTCCAAAATAGAGTTTGGGAAGTAAAGTTAAGAGCATTTTAAAATCAACAAATTTTCAACATTTTTTTCGAAAACGACCGCACAATTTTCAAAGTTTCATCCAAACTTCATTTGGATCTTCTTCATTACCAAAATACAAAGTGGATATGTGTGGACATCTCACTGGTGCATCTACTTCATTAGATTCCTGCAGACATCTACATCTTCAATTAGCACAAACTTGCACAGTTGTGAGGTCTTCATGGAGTGAAGGAAACAATTGCTTAGCAACTATTTTTTGTTCCTT
>ML818558.1:24793-47012 GCA_009831015.1 Picea engelmannii | reverse complement strand
TCATTTTTTAAATGTTTCATTCTTAGATGCATTGTACAATGGGTACCTAACATGGCCTTGGTTGTCGGGACCCATTCATCATGTACACCCTAGTAGTGTTCAGGGAGGGGGGGGGGTGTTGGAGATATTGCACACTCACCTAGAATTATTTTCCTAAGTTTGATAATCCAATGTTGAAAGTGCTTCCTTAGATCAGAATATTCCCCTACAAAATAGGACATTCCTCTTTAGTTTAGAGTTAGTTAGACTAGTGGAAGTCACTCATGCATGGAAACCTCAGTTTTATCACTGGAAATTGTATGTGTTTCTCTCACTTCCACACTTGTGACTCAGTTAACTGATGATTGGATGGATCAATTAACTAGGACTAGGTGCCAGTTCACTCTGGTGTTTTTCAATGAATGTCTAGATCTCTCTAGATCACTACTATGGTGCATTAGTTATTCATGTATCCTATATCTATTGTAAATTATTCACTCTTTGTATGTGGAATATGGTTAATACAATTTCTCACACTTTCACTCCAATTTTTCTCTCTTCTTCTCACCTTTGCAAGCTATGTATGTTCTTTTGCTAGCTGGATATTCTATGCAGGTATTCACCAGATCTTACAATGACAACTATTGGAAAGAACAACACCAAGAATGGTGGAAATACTTGCAAAACTAATATTATTGAAATTACATAAATACTATTAATCCAACAATTGGTGGTTGCAATAGGAAATATACAACTTAATTTGTGCTTATTTTTCTATACTTCACCATAATGTTGAATTGTTGAAAATAAATAATCCACTTCATGTGGAGTGGATTATCAATCTTTCTCTATATTTGGAGAACCTAGAGAGGCTTATGGATACTGGTTCTTGATGGTCATTTTCTTAAAGAGTTGATAGTCCATGAGCATTCTTCACGTGCCATCCTTTTTTGTAATAAAAACAATGGAATATCTACAAGGAAACAAACTAGGTCAAATTTTTACCCCTTATCCAACAATCCTTGAATATTGTGGTTCATTTCCATCATAATTCAATTACAAACAACAATTTAAATGACATTAATCAACCACAAAGAATTAGCTATGATCTATGCATTCATATAAGTGTATTTCTCAACAAAACCCATAGCAATCAGTGACAATGAATACAGATTTTTACCTTGGAAACCCAAATGGGAAAACTATCTTCGAATAGGGCTGAGTCTTTTCATCTCGACAATCTCTGGTACAATGCTCTCATGGCTTTCTATGCCTCTACCTTTCTTGGCCAAAAGACCTCTCAAGAATAAGTAAAGGAGGAAATTTGGAGAGATGGGGTGGGTTATGGGGAAGGATAACAACCAAAACTATTTTCGAATGGGGCTCATTCTTTTCATTTCAGAAATATCTGGTACAATTCTCTCATGGCTTTCTATGCCTCTTCCTTGCTTGGCCAAAAGGCCCCTCAAGAATGAGTAAAGGAGGAAATAGGGAGAGTTGGGGGGGGCGGGGGTTGTGGAGGGGGGCGACGGAGGTGGTATGGGGAAGGATAACAACCATGACCCTTCATTTCCCCTTCCTCAATCTTCTCTCCTATTTTATTTTTTTCCTTTCATTTAAGTTTCCTTTTTTTCCTCTCATATTCATTTTGTCTTACTCAACTTTACATTTACTTGTCTTTTATATAGTTTAAATAACCTTCTTAAATTGCCAAATTGTCTTGCAAGTACCGAGTCTTACCCATTCATTGGTTCATATCCATTTCGGAAACATCATTCCTACATTAGATGGATCTATGTGGTTTTTCGACCAAAAGTGCATGCCAAGGTAGTGCAATCAAGTTGTGGCATCAATAACACATGATTTAAATATAAATGCACATGCAACACAACATGAATTTTTCATTGATGCACCATTGAAGTGAACCATTATAATATACATCCCACATTGATGATTATGCACAACTTTGAACCTTTGATAGAATGATTAGATTAGGGTAACATAGTTACACAAAAACTATTGGAATAAACTATCATTAGCACAACTACTCCAATCAAGGACTTAGTCTATACACATACTTACTCACTATAAGAATATTATGAATGCAAGAAACATTGGAGTGTAAGCCACAACTCAACCACATGGATAATCTCTACTACTTTCCCATTTGGGTGTTCATTCCAATCATCCACCAAATATTTGGAAACCCTGGGTTGGAACTATTAGAGGAGTATTATAATATGAGATCAAATTGGTGTAGATAATTGGGTAGAGGCAACAACGCCCATTTCATACATTTGATGATATTCACATTCATCAAAGTACATGTCCTATAATTTAACATACCACTTACTTCCTCTTGCTTCATTAATTAGTTTCATTTTATTTAGGCATCACATGAGTCCCTTTCTAGGAAAAGTTTATGCATATTAGAGATGTTACTCCTAAAGAGGCTAGAAGATCATGATATCATGTGATTGGTGATGAATGTTGCCTAGGATCTATTTTTAATTATTTTGATGCGTGTTCTATAATTGAGGAGCAACTTTTGAAGCATTTCATACTTCCCTCGACAAAATTGCATATTTAGAGGCATTTCTCACCAATTAGGGTCATCTCACATTACATGTGGCATTTCTACATATTTGGAGGCATGACACATCATCTAGTGGACGTTACAAAGTAATGAAGAGATCTCTAGATAAGTTCTTCAAATAATATTTTGTTGAAAGTTTCTACAGGAGCGCTCAAAATGCTATTTTATTGGAAGTTTCTAAAATAACGCTCAAAATAATATTTTATTGGAAGTTTCTAGAGGATTCTAGTGTTTTCTTTATATTATGTTATTGAAGCTTCTAGCACTTTCTAAATGTATTTTATTTTAAAAAGATTGAGGAGCTCTATAAAAGGAAGAGAGCTCTCATTTGCTAAGCATGATTCAAAGATTCAAAGATCCCCTCTAAGCTTAGTTGAAGATCTATTGGGAGGAAGAAGTTAAGGGGCACTTTGATGCGCGATTCTTCATCCTTTTTATGTTTTCTTGGGTTGATTTGATGGCTAGAAATTACTAGTACATAACCCAACTAGACTAAACACAATAAGGGTTCTATATAATTAGTAGAGCCAATCAGGAAGGTCAAGTACACAAAAAATGAATCTAGTCCAAGAATAATGTCTAGAGGCACACAACCCATATAGCCCAAGTAAGCAAGTACTGGAGCTATATTTGGGGGACCAACCTGCAAGTACCAAACCCTCCCAACCAATAGGGTTCTTGGTTAACCCATTCATTCACCTATATGAATGCATGCAGAGATCAATATAGGTCATCCAATAAAGAAAGGATTTGATCCACACATTTGAACATAGATCTCCTAAAAAGAGTTCCTACAATAAGAACACAATAGGGTTGAGGTGAGACCCTCCCTTTGTATTGTTGTAATCATTTTATTTATTGAAGGAATTTTGTTGCTATAATCTCTTGGTTGGGATTTCCCACTCTCATTTGAGGGATACCCTAGCTAGGGTTTCAAAATTAAATGTGGCATGTCCAATTTATCTTCATCTTGTAGTGAAATCATACTTGAAAATTGATGTATTATTGGTTGTTCATTCTATAAAGAGGGCTTCCTACTTATCTTCTTCATATGTGACTATCATTTAATTAACACATTATTGCTTTGCTAATTTTTCATTTGTTGTGAGGACCATCTTTGGTAGTGTCCTTTAATTTTTTGCATATTGAATTAAATCCATATGGTTAGTGTTACGAACACAATATATATAATAATAAATGTAAATACATTACAAAATATAAATAATAATCAATAATCAAAAGTTAATGATTAATAATGAAGAGACACCTCCCTGATGAAAGGTCACATCTCTTCATGGAAGGGAACCCCTGCATGGGTATATAAGGCCCTTATTCTCATTGTAATAGACATCTTAGTATTCATTCTTAAATATATATATATATATATATATATATATATATATATATATATATATTATCCTCTTGGATATCTTTATATTCCAAGTATTTTGGATATTTAACTCGTAAGCTAGATTTGGCTATTACATTTGCATGAGTGAACTTTGTTTGTCTCAGTTAGATTGAGCATGTTTAGAATAACCTAATTATGTCATTTTGCACTGCTCAAACACTCCTTATTGTTGATCTTGACTCCATTGCCCATTGGATAGGCACCGATCTTGGCAATCAACCAACCCATTTATTTCTAAAGTAGATCTTACACATTCGTTTTTAGGGAATCCCCCCTTGTGCCAAAGGGGAGCTAACCTAAAGTTAGAAGGAGAGTTTTTGTGGTGAGAGTAGACAACCTTCCTAAGTGCCTCTAGAGTTGCACTTGGTTTTTGGACTTTGAATATATTTGAGTGTAGGACTAAGAGGTAAAAAGAAACACTATAACATAAGCCACATCATAAAATTCACCATCTCTACTAGTGAGCCTATTTGGTATCTACATTCTAGTAATCGACCACTCAGTTGAAGACATTAGGTCAAAATCCTTGGGGGGGCGGGTATTATAGTAATTGAATACATTTGAGGATATTACTCATTGCTCATTTCAAGTTTAATTTAACCATGGTTTGCTTTCATTTTTATTAGGAACCCCTATCATGTTTAGCTTAGTAGGGTTAATATTATTAAAAATGAACCCCTATATTTCTTGTTATTACAAATCCCATTATTTACTATTATTCAATGGTTTGCTTTCATTTTTATTAGGATATTTGACGCACAACATAATCTTTTACTTTATGGTTTTACCTTGTTTACAAATCTCATTATTTATTGTTATTCAATGGTTTGCTTTCATTTTTATTAGGAAATTTGACGTACAACATAATCTTTTACTTTATGGTTTTACCTTGTTTACACCCCTTGAAGCCCTACAATGTATACTTATCATTCTCATTCAATTAATTTACTTCTTGGTATACATTCTTAAAGGTGTCATAAAATGAGAACAAAATAGCATAAATTTACACTCACAAAAGTTTTACACAATAATTATGATTGGAGTTGAAATTTTACACAATAATTATGATTGGAGTTGAAAGCCTTATGTGAATTGCCACACACTACTCTCTCATAACCACTAGCACAGACTCATCTAAACTGATGTTTGATATACACATCGATCTTGGGTTCGCATAAATGATTAACATTATGTATATTAACCTTAACTTGTTTGTGGTCATGTCCACAATTAATGTACCTAATGCATTGTTACAGAGACACAATTGATATCATCCCCATCTCCATCTAGACTATGGAATGCATCTCACTTCTTTCAATGTGATTGCTTCTTCGCGTCTCTTGTTTATTTATAAGAGTTAGTAGAAATCATCCATTGATAACACTAATGTGGAAATTGGACATCCTCCATATATATATTTTTTCCATGAAAAGCCTCATGGGGAAATCCAACAGAAGTTTCCCCACATTTATGGATGGCATCCTTAATAAAACCGTTAGAATAGGACTAGTGTGTCTATGTAGATTTTTAATGACTAAAATCAACAAACTGAAATTATGTCAAACACTTAGCAACCTAGAGATAATTGTCTTCATAAACTCCATAAATGCAAAAGCCCACATTCAGAAATTTCCATAAGTAGAAATACACATTGCTAAGTAAAAATATGCAGCAGAAAAACACAGTGGACAACAACCCAATAACACTCAGAAATTTAGTCAAATGCCAGGGAAAACCCCAATGTGGGGAAACCCAACGAGAGAGAGAGAGAGATATTATTATTATGCTTCATGAAAGTACATATCAACAACAAAACAACATTTCTAGCCAAGGAAAATACCTCACAATACCAAATCCATCCCACAGAAATCTACCTCGTTTTTCATGCCAAAACTGTACCGCTGTCTGGCCTCTTCTATACCTCATTTTTCGTGCCCACAGTCACATGTATGGACTGTTTCGTACGACCCAGAAACAACCACAAAAGATATGGAAACCACCTCGAAAACCGTGCCAAAAATTACCTTGATTTCCATGCCCAAATCCATATGACTGTATGGACTGTGCAGACTGTACGGATCCGTACAGTACGACCTCCCACAGTAGAAAAATATTTTGGCCAAAAATTCATAGAAAAATTCTCGGGAATCGTGCCCTCTTTCCTCAAAAAGCGTGCCCTCTTTGCTACTCACTATCCTCTCTCAAGCATGCTCAGAAAATCTCTCTAACTCTCCTCCCATTGTGCTTTCATCATCCTCCTGATGTCTTCACAACATGTCTTGCACACTACCCAATGCATTCTTTTATAATCTGAAAATGACTTTTTCCCCCCAAAAGTGTCTTTTCACCCTCCCCAACCCTAAATCCAAAGGCCAAGATTAGATCTTGCCTTTTTCAAGATCAAGGGTCATCATCCATTCCCTCCAAAATGTCTCCTTTAAAATTAAAGTGAATTTCACTTTATTACATAAGTGCTTTATGAAAATAAAGTCGCTTTAAAAATAGAAGGTATACTTTATTAAAAGAACCACTTAAAACAACTTTATAAAACCTATTACAAAGTTAAGTGCCTGGTAGTGTAAATATTAAGGTAACATCCGCATACAAGACAAAACATGCGGAGTACCCCCCAAGCTAAAAAATCTAACACTCCCTCTTAGCGAGGGAGGTACTACTGGTATCACCACCAGAATCTGTCTCCATCTCATCAGCTGCCATAACTGCTCCCTCTGTACTAGAAGTCTATGCTCCCTCTGAACATGAAGCCACTACTCCCACTGCACTGGAAGCCTATGTTGCTACCTTCGTTGTACCACGAACTGAAGACATGCTCCTAGGAGTCTGCACACTATCCTGAGCATCCAACCGTGTCGACTCATGCCTGCTGAGTCCCTTGAGAGTCCCGGAAGAAGAATGAGTGCCATGTATCATCTCTCTCTCCTGTGCTACCTGCCAACCCTCCGACACATAATCTGAGTCCAGAAATCCACTGGACCCCAACACAGGTCGACCCAACAACCTGTACAACCTCTCATACTCGACACCAAGCATCACTGATGTGTCTGGAGTAGCTCCCATACCCGAACACAATAGAATGCCACTCCAAATCTATCAACCTCCAGAGATGACACTGAGAGTAAGTTAACCATCATCTCTGGAACATACAATACTCCGACAACCTCCAGAAATCGTCCTGACTCTAGCTGGAATCTAACTCTTCCAACCCCCTTCACTGCAAGTTGTGGGAAAGTACCAACACCCACACAATAGTATGAGTCTGTTTCTGAAAGACTCAAGAACACTAACCTCATCCTTGTCATATGCCGAGAAGCTACACTATCCATGAACCACACTTCAATTTCCTCAAACACTAGGCAACTACTACCCAAGGGACCAGTCATGAGAGAAAACTTCCTCTCATGTCTCTCAACAAACTCTGCAATCTCTACTGATGTTGACACCTCTGGTTCCAACTTCATCTCCTTCTTGTTCAGACACTGACTAGCGTAGTGGCCAGTCTTGTGACATGCAAGGCATCTCACCTTGCTCATGTCCTTCTTCTTTCCCTTTACCACAAGAGCAACATTCTTTTCATCTTTGTCCACCTGACAAGGAACCTTTTCTGCCTTCTTCAAGCAAATACAACAACAAATCACTTGTTGTTCCAAGTGTCAAATGTTGCCCACTGAACTTTAGAGCACAAGCTCTGATACCATGTAGATTTTTAATGACTAAAATCAACAAACTGAAATTCTGTCAAACACTTAGCAACCTAGAGATAACTGTCTTCATAAACTTCATAAATGCAAAAGCCCACATTCAGAAATTTCCATAACCATAAATACACATTGTTAAGAAAAAATATGCAGCGGAAAAACATAGTGGACAACAACCCAATAACACTCAGAAATTTAGGCAAATGCCAGGGAAAACTCCAATGTGGGGAAACCCAACGAGAGAAAGAGATATCTTATTATTATGCTTTAGGAAAGTACATATCAGCAGGAAAACAACATTTTTAGCCAAGGAAAATACCTCACAACACCAAATCCGTCCCACAACAATCTACCTCGTTTTTCGTGCCAAAACCGTACCGTTTTTCGACCTCTTTTGTACCTCGTTTTCCGTGCCCACAGTCACCTGTATGGACTGTTCCATACAACCCAGAAACAACCACAAAAAATATGGAAACTGCCTCTAAAACCATGCCAAAAATTACCTTGATTTCCGTGCCCAAATCTGTACGGACTGTATGGATCCGTATAGTACGGCCTCCCACAGCAAAAAAATATTTCGGCCAAAAATTCACAGAAAAATTCTCAGGAATCATGCYTTCTTTCCTCGAAAAACGTGCCCTCTTTGTTGCTCACTTTCCTCTCTCAAGCATGCTCAGAAAATCTCTCTAACTCTCCTCCTGATGTGCTCTCAACATCCTCCCGATGTCTTCACAACATGTCTTGCACACTACCCAATGCATTCTTTTATAATCTGAAAATGACTTTTTCCCCCAAAAGTGTCTTTTCACCTTCCCCAACCCTAGATCCAAAGGCCAAGATTAGATCTTGCCTTTTTCAAGATCAAGGGTCATGATCCATTCCCTCCAAAATGTCTCATTTAAAGTTAAAGTGAATTTCACTTTATTACATAAGTGCTTTATGAAAATAAAGTCACTTTAAAAATAGAAGGTACACTTTATTAAAAAGTCACTTTACTAAAAGAACCACTTAAAACAACTTTATAAAACCTATTACAAAGTTAAGTGCCTGGTAGTGTAAATATTAAGGTAACATCCGCATACAAGAAAAAACATGCGGAGTACCTCCCGAGCTAAAAAATCTAACAGTCTAACCCCAAGGAATTCAAACCGAACACCTATTGACTTAAACTTGCCAAATGTCCAATAACATTGGCAACAACCAGTTACGCTAACCCCTTGGGCTAGACATAGACATCCTTCATATGTGTTCTAAATATGTTCATTTTTTTTTCACAAGAACATATTGGGCTTCCTTCCTCATGCCTTTGATTAAAATGGAGGTATTTTGAATATATTCAATAGGATCACTTCTTAGTCAACCGATATCCCAGTCGAACTCCGATCGACTGTCAAGTCAGGTCAATCCAATGGTCGACCACTGCAAAGAATCAACAATGAAGAGTGATGTACATCTCTACAACCGACGGTACACAACAGTAGGAACTCTTCAAACATTTGGTCAAATGCACCCATGACCATTCATCAATCCAACCACATTCAATCCTAGTAGTCGACACCACTCATCAATCCACCAAATCTTGGAAAATGGTTTCCATGGTTTGTTCTAGGTCAACAATTTTCCTAGACTTTTCATCAAACTAATGCAAAAGGCTAGCTTGAAAGAGGGTAGCCTCATCTTCCAGCTAGGTATGGGTTGTTTTCAATTCACTACTCAGGCGTTGGTTCTCAATTTTCAACTGTGCAACGACATTTTGCAAGGCAATGACTTCTGCACAAAATTGACAGTGAGATTCTTCCAAGGAAATGACCTCGCAGATTTCTTGCAGCTTCTGAAGCATTAGAGCTTTATCTTCATCTAGCATGCCCATCATCGATCGAGGGAAAGATTCAAGACACGAGATTTTCAAAGAGACAACGGATGACAAAAAAATTGTCTTACCAAGCGTCAATGTATCTCCAATGGGAAATCGACCTTTTATTCAACAAATAATGCAGGGTCATTCATGCACGTTGACGTTGTTAGAATATAATGGATGTGCTCGTTTAACCATAGAAAATATCACTATTGACACCCAACCATAGGTCGAAGCCAGCCCCAAGCACCTTAGCCTTGACAGAGAATCATTCGGAAGCAAACCCTAGGCTAGATAGCCAAACAAGATAGCACACCTCTCTCCAAGGATAGCGCACCAAATAGGAGTAACAAGAGTTGATCAGAGAGTCCAAACCATAACCAAGATAGAGACCAGGCCAAAATCGAAATCTCTAGCTGCACCAGCTGTAATGACAACTCTCCTCCAAACTTGCGCACAAACTGGCCAACTGCAGTGCGCACAAGTGTTGTTTCTGCAGTTCTAAGAATGCCTGCCAGAATGAAGACTAGCCTCTTGTATTTATACTAAAACTAGAAAATTGCCTAGGCCGACTTCTCATTCTAGGTGGCTATTTTCTTAGTATATAATATTTCCTTTAGCCGACTTCTTCTCTTGGAGGTTAATAACCTAATACAAATTATCCTCTTGAGTCGACTTGTCTTCTAGGGTTATTAGCTAACTAATTTAGGGTTTCTTCTTGCTTCTCGGAATATTCTATTCTCGTCAGGTTTACATGTGGAGGTAAATACCCCCCGCATCTACCATAATATCAACACTCCCTCCTATCTAGGGAGGTATTTGAAGGTAATGGTCTTGAGCACAAACATACCATTCACCTAGTAGCATCAACATAATCATCTAGACTATCTCATGATTAGATCATGAGCACCATCATAACTATCAGTGTCATCAACTGCATCATCTCTCGGAACCATACTCCATCTGAGTAATCAGACATGATGTTGGATAATTCACTCACTCCACAGAGTGACACAAGAGCCATTCTTCTAATCCGGACATATGTCCTAGAAGAATAAATGTTTTGAACCATTTTTCGTCTGGGAAATCTCTATCCATTGATCATCCATCTAGCTGATAATCATTTCCAACACTACTGATAGTCTTCAAGGTGATCGGAACAATGTCATTCAATAGAACACAACTGTGTCTATCCACAGTAGTACACAACTACAATCTAGTGGTACACTGCCACACCAAGTAGCACACAAATACTTGATCAGTGACATATAGTCACAATCAGTGAAACACATCCACTACAGTAGTATATATCTACTGTCCGGAGACATACAGTATCCATAACAATCATATCATCAACCTGCACAAAAAAACATTGTTATGATATATAAATTGAATCATTTGGGCCATTCTTCCACTTACATATGTGAGATCTGGAAGAGCATCTGCCCTAAGACAGTAAAACATCAACGATGAGCTATCTGGACAATTCTTCTCAAGCAAGGAAGAATAATTGTCCTGATTTCTGAGCCTGGACCATCCACCTATCTGGGCCATTCCTCCGTCACTAAACAAAGTGCAACCTGGAGAGAATGAGTCTGCCCTAGGGAATGACTTTCCCTGATTGTTGAACCTAGACCATTCACCTATCTGGGCCATTCCTCCGGCACTAAAAAAAGTGCAACCTGGAGAGAATGAATCTGCCCTAGGGAATGACTGTTCGGACCATTTCCTAAGGAAATGGTTGTCCTGCACCAACCTCCAAAACATACCATTCTTCGAAACTGCTCACAACTGTGAGCTTCGAAAGAATGACTATCCGGCGAGGCAGACCAGTCTTCTTGACCACTACTGAGAGTGAACGTCAAGAAGAGAAACTGTCCTAGACCATTCCCCATGTCAACCACAAGAGGAATCATTGTCTATGGTACATCAACAATCCATCGAACCATTTTCATTATGAAAATGATCGTTCGATCTAGACCATTTTCCGAGCTGGAAAATGTCTGTCCGTCATAAATCTCGAACCACTTTCCGAATTGGAAAGGGACTGCTCATCCTGAACCATTTTTCAAACTGAAAAATGACTGTCCATAAATCAATAACACATCAGTGTTCCCTCCCAACCTAGGAGTCGTCTCTTCCTTTTTCAATAAGGAAGTCATCTCCACGAGCTCCAGCTTGAGTACACAAACTCTTTCATCTTGGACATAGGCTTTACCAAAATGTCTGCTTATCTTCTCATATGTGGAGATATATATTGGAGAACCACTTTCTCTTTTCTGGACTTCATCACATAGAGTGTAATGCTTGATCTCAATGTACTTCGGTCTTTCTGGAACACTGGTATTCTCTTGAAGGCTTCATATAGCTCTGATCAATATAGTATATCATTGTTGGATTCATCTTTTGTTTCCCACTAGCTCATAACATCGTGGCAAGGGTCAAACTAGAACATATCCAAGTGGTACTTCTTTTTCCATCATGATAGTTTGTCATGGATTAACAATCCATCATCCTGAGCTTCTGAGTAACCATTCTGATACAATATCTGTATTATAGAAAGTTTTTCACTACGCTTCTGTTGTGCATTGGAGGTTCTCCACCAAGTTGTCTCCTTCCACCTGCATACAAGGTTTCTTCCTGGTTGTTAGGATATTTAGACACTTAGAAGTTAGTTAAGATCTACTTGGTCTAATATGTCGTTAGGTAAAAATGTGTTTCTTTAGTATGCATTAGTATGCATTTGTAGTTAGGAAATCCGACAGTCACGATATGTTCCCGACATAGAGTGATCTGACGGTTCATACTCTCCTCGATCTTAACGGCCATTGATCTGTGACATAACATTCGATTGGTCCATGGTCTCTATTTAAAGAGCATGGAGGGTCATTTGTCGATGATCGATTGTGATAAACTCTATTGTAAAATCTCTTTGTAATCTTTTTCTTTTGCATTAATAAACTGCTCCAAGTGGTCGCGTTGGATGGGGCCGTGGATGTTTCCCCGTAGGGGTTTTACCACATGAAAACATCGGTGTGGTTGATCGTTGATCTGGTTTTGTAAGTGGTTACTAAAGGTGTTAGTCCTCTGTTGGAATACCTGTGTTGTTGAACATGGTATCAGCGCATGTTTAAAGACCCATTCCTGTTGTAGATCAAGATCATGAAGCCGAGTTGCCTCATATCCATTTTCTGTCATTTTCGTACATTTCTGGGCTGAGAGGATTTTTCCATTGTGTCTAGAGCACTCGTTTCATTTAGGAACACTTTTCGTTTCACTCGAAAAGGTTTTCGTTTTCCCAAGATACGACCATTACAGTCAGATTCAGAGGTATAAAGTTTGAATACGCATCTTTTAAATTTTTTGCAGAGAAATATTTTTGTTTTGTATTTTTTTTCCGAGTTGTTACTCTTTTATATCTGTGTATGCTCTTTGCCTCATGCCCTGTGCGATCTCGGCGAATCAGAAACAGATAGGAAAAGGTGCATCTTCCGAGTAAGCTAACCGAGATCTAACTCTTGTTGTCATCGAGAAGCGAAATGTTTTTCTTGTGTGAAAAGAATTTGTTTTTAGCATGCTCTCCAAGGCCATCTTCCACAACAACAACAACATCTTCAATCCTCCTTTTGAACATTACAATATGTTTTGCTAGACCATTTGGTTAAAACTTGCATTATTAAGTAAGAGGTCTTGAGTTCAAGTCTCACTTTTGTTACTTTTTTGAAAAAAAACATGCTAAAATTGTAAAGTGTATTTCACTTTAAGTAAAAAAGTGAATCACTATAAGTAGCTTTAATATTTTATTTTAGAGTTATTTATTTTGCATGCAGCTTTTCTATTATAAAGTAACTTTATTGTAAAACTGATTCCACTTCTCTTTATAAAAGTGGGTCACTTCATAAAACAACTTACACTATCACGTGGTCAGTTGGTTACCGTTTATGCATTTTTTTTAAAATGGCATAACTCTCACATCGGAAGTCCGTTTTCAATGCCATTTTTTTTAAAACCGCATAACTTTTCGAGATCTTTCCATCAAGATCATCAATTTCAGTTTTTAAATCCACATTATCTGCATATTTAATATGGCTTCTACAAGTAATGTCTTGCTTACCAGCAACAACTACTTCCAATGAAAATCTCATATGGAAGATTTGTTAAGAAGTAAAGCACTGTACCGGATTACCTTGGGAAAAGAAAAAGCACCCACTTATGATGATAAGAAAACCAAATGAGATAATAGGAATGACGAAGCACGGGGACTAATCAGAATGTCCGTCTCTCCTGATTTAAAGTACCACCTTTAAGAAATTGATGGCCCCGAAGAAGCTTGAGACAAGATTGAATCTTTGTATGGTAAACTCAATATTATTTGAGCACAACAGTTAGAAAATCAAATACTGACCTTGAGTCCAAGTGTTTTTTCTTGCCTTGGAGACTATCTATCTAAGTTTAAAACATTCAGAATTTTATGTGAAGAATGTAAGATAAAAATGAAGAGTGTTGCATCTATCTTATTATTTATAAGCTAGGTAGTGCATATTCTGTATTTGTATCTACCTTTTATGTCATGAGAGAGGCTCTAGGGAAATCTTATGAAAAACTCACTCTTGAGTCCTTTTGTGCTTCTTTGATTAGAGAGGAAGATAATCTTATACAACTTGGAGTGGTTAGCACTGCAGGTACCTCTAACAAAGCCTTAGTTCCCCAACAAAAAGATAAACTCAAGTATCCCAAGAAGCAACATCATCGCTACAACAACAAGAAATATAAGGGTCCCAAACCCGCTCAGACAACTTCAGCTCCTAATGGTGACAAAGGAGCAAAATATAAAAATAAGAAGATTGACAGACATTGCAACTTTTGTAATAAAGATGGTCATGATGAGTCCAAATGTTTCAAGAAGATGACAACTTTAGAAGCAGCGATGAAGAACCACAACATCCGTATTGATTCTACTACTTCTTCTTCTTCTCATGGGCATGCACTTTCCGCTTCTGGTTTCTCCTTCAACACAAATTCTATTTCTTCTTCTGATGAGTTGCTTATTGATTCAAGAGCATCTTATCACATGGCTAAGGATAAAGCCATATTTTCTACTCTAAATGAATGTAACACCAAGAAAATATTTGTTGGTGATGATAGATCTCTTAGTGTTGTAGGATCTGGAACAGTTCAAGTAGATAATGGTCATTTCAATGATGTGTTATGTGTTCCAAGTCTTTCTTGTAATCTTCTATCAATATATCAAATCACTCATTCAGATGAAGGTAAAACCATAGAGTTTTCACCTCACCAAGTTGTAATCAAGGATCTAAAAGATCCTAAGCATGTTCTTGCAACTGGAATTGTTGATGATATTATCAGGTTGTACAAGTTTGACAACTTTGGGTCATCAATTTTTTCATCAGCTTTTGTTGCTCATAGCGATGACTTGAGCAAACTTTGGCATGAGCGGTTTGGTCATCTAAACTATCGCTCATTGTAGCAACTATGTAATCAACAGATGGTGACTGGTCTTCCTTTTGTTTCATGCAGAGATGGTGTTTGTGCCAGTTGTGTTCTCGACAAACATCACCGGGACAGTTTTGACAAACATGCCTCTTGGCATGCCTCGGGCCCTTTACAGCTTATTCACAGTGATTTGTGTGGTCCATTTTCTTCTCCTTTTTCTGGGTGCAAGTATTTCTTAACTTTCATTGATGATTTTTCTAGACGTACTTGGGTTTACTTCTTAAAACTTAAGAGCGAAGTTTTTGACAAATTTTTGGCCTACAAGGTCCTTGTAAAAAAGCAATCTGGACATCAAATTCGAAAGTTAAGAACAAATAATGGAGGCGAATATGTGAACAATAATTTTACAAATTACTGCACTACACAGGGCATCCAAATGCAACACATTGTTCCATATACACCACAACAAAATGGTGTTGTTGAGAGAAAGAACTGTACATTAAAAGAAATGGCTAATTATATGATCCAATCTAAGGGATTAATTCTAAAGTATTGGGCGGAAGATATCAACTGTGCAAATTACATAGTCAATCGCATTCCCGCAAAGGCTCTTAAAAATATAACATCGGAAGAAACTTTGACTAAAATTAAACCAGATGTGAGTCACTTCCATGTATTTGGCAGTATAGCATGGGCTCACATTCCTGATGAGAAAATGAAAGTATTGCAGCCTAAAAGTGAGAAGTGTATATTTGTTGGTTATTTTGAAGATGTCAAAGGTTATAGACTTCTTCAACCACATTGTAATGAAATTATTCTTAGAAGAGATGTTAAATTTGATGAAAATATCTTGGTCTGCGAGCCTAATTCGACGGTTGTGCCTTCTTCGGCCTGCGAGCCATCTTCGACGTTTGTGCCCTCTTTTGTTCCTATTCTGGCTTCTTCTTCAGATGACGACAGTGAGGATGAAAAACCACCTCCGCCTGCTGACCTTCCTCCAGATGAGTCCTTTGAACCTGAACAAGCATCAGTTCCACCGATTCCTAGATGGGTCTGTTCAACACGAGAAGCAGCTTGTGATCTTGTCGGTGATCCTTCATATCAGCGTTGAACACGTTCACAGTTCCAGTGAACCTCTTCTCTTTTGACTCAAGTTTCAAAGACTCATGATCCAAAGACATTTGCAGAAGCTTCAAGTCATCTAAATTGGGGTACAACAATGAATGAAGAGTATCGTTCTTTAATGGCAAACAATACTTGGGATCTTGTATCTCTTCCAAAAGGAAGAAAATTTGTCAGATGTAAATGGGTCTACAGAGCTAAGTATGCATCAAATGGAAGTGTTGACAGACACAAGGCTCGGTTAGTTTCCAAAGGATTCTCCCAAGTTGAAGGAATTGACTATAATGAAACCTTTGCCCCGGTGGCCAAAATGAGTTCCATCCGCCTTGTTCTTGCCCTTGTTGCCTCACATAAATGGGAGGTCCATCAGATGGATGTTAAATCTGCCTTCTTGCATGGCAATTTGAAAGAAGAAATTTACATGGAACAACCTCCTAGCTATGTCCAGAATGACTCTAGCCTTGTTTGTCACCTTAAGAAATCTCTTTATGGTCTTAAGCAAGCTCCTCGAGCTTGGTATGCCAAAATGGACAGGTTTCTTATTGACACCGGATTCTCTAGATGTCATTCTGATCCTAATGTTTATACCAAGAAAGTAGGAAGCCATCTCATAATCCTTGTCCTTTATGTTGATGACCTTATCCTTACTGGTAGTGACTCAAAAATTTTAAACCATGTGAAAACCAGTGTTAAGAAGAAATTTGAAATTTGATGACCTTATCCTTACTGCACTATTTCCTTGGCCTCCAAGTTTTGCAAACCAATGAAGGAATTTTTATTTCCTAGTCTAAGTATGCTTGTGACCTCCTTTGTCGCTTTCACATGGATGATTGTAAACCAACCCCTTCGCCCTTCCAGTCTGGAGTCAAGCTCACCGCCACCTGTACTTCTCCTGAAGTTGATGCCACCCTGTACCGTCAGTTAGTTGGTAGCTTCTTATACTTGACTCATACCCGTCCTGATCTTTCCTTTGATGTTGGTCTTGTTGCCTGGTATATGCAAACACCCCATGAAAGCCATTGGAAAGTAACTAAAAGGATACTTCGCTATGTCCATGGTACAGTTCAGTTCGAGATACATTACAGTTCAGGGGGGACTCCTTTATTGGTTGGTTTCATTGATTCAGATTGGGCTGACGATCCTAATGATCGGATGTCTACTGCAGGTTATGTTTTCAGCCTTGGTTTAGGACCTGTCACTTGGACCTGTAAGAAACAACATGCTATTGCACTTTCTTCAGTAGAAGCAGAGCATCGAGCAACGGTAAATGCAAGTCGGGAAGCCTTGTGGCTTCGACGGATCCGTTCAGAGTTTGGATTCGAGCAGCAGCATCCGACCAGCCTTTGGTGCGACAATCAAAGTGCCATCAAGCTCGCCAAAGACCCAGTTCAACATCAGTGCAGCAAACACATCGAGTTACACATGCACTTCATCAGAAAGTTCATTCATGATCAAGTTATTGAAGTGTTATTTTGCCCTACAAAAGATCAAGTTGCAGACATTTTCACAAAGTCTCTTATAGAGGCGAAGTTTTCCAAACTTCGCTCTATGTTAGGAGTTCAGGAAGTTGTCATTAACAGGGGATAGGCTCTAATGCCTCATTCCTTCTCCTATTGTGTCAACATTGTAAATCCTTCAATCCTATCCCAAGTTGTTCTTAAGGGGGGATGTTAGGATATTTAGACTCTTAGGAGTTAGTTAAGATCTACTTGGTCTAATATGTCATTAGGTAAAGTGTGTTTATTTAGTATACATTAGTATGCATTTGTAGTTAGGAAATCCGACGGTCACAATATGTTCCCGACATAGAGTGATCTGATGGTTCATACTCTCCTCGATCTTAACGGCCATTGATCCGTGACTTAACACCCGATTGGTCCATGGTCTCTATTTAAAAAGCATGGAGGGTCATTTGCCGATGATCGATTATGAGAAACTCTATTGTAAAATCTCTCTGTAATTTTTTTCTTTTGCATTAATAAACTGCTCCAAGTGGCCGCGTTGGTTGGGGCCGTGGATGTTTCCACGTAGGGGTTTTACCACGTGAAAACATCGATGTGTTGATCTTTGATCTGGTTATGTGAGTGGTTACTAAAGGTGTTCATCCTCTATTGGAATCCTTGTGTTTTCGAACACTGGTATATCTCAAAACCTTGAGGTTTTTCTACATACGTTCTTTGTTTAATTATTCTGGAGAACAGTCTTTGCATTTATCTGATGTAAACTCCAACCCATGGATATTGCAGATGATATAATGGCTCATGTAGAGGTATGTTTGGTTTACTGGAACACGCAATCATCATAGTCTTCTCCCTCCATCTGGGAGAACCTCTGGTTTTGGATCTCGCAATGCTTTCATTCATAAGTCTTCCACACACTGTTCTTCATCACAACTTTCAATTCTTTTGCTTGATTTCTTTTAGTGAGTTCATATCAGGCTGGTAGTCTTGTAATTCTCGATACAATGACTGGTTGTTCTGGCTTTTCCTTCTCTCTTGGAATCTTCATGTTCTTCCTCATGTTTTTCTTTAGCTCTTAGGTTCATGGAGTTTTCCATAGATTCCATTTCCTGAAGATTCCAACTTCTTTTTTTCATCATAGGATCATGGATGTGGATGGACAACCTGGGATACTTTAAGGCTTCTTTTCGAAGAAGACTACTTCTAAAGTCAAACTGAACACGTGTTGCTCTTCATGGTTCCTACCATTGATGGGAACATGGATAGATACTTCATCATCTTCAGTGGATCATATTATTTAGGACTCCCTCCTAATCCTTGCTTCATGCATGAGTGCATGCTCATCTTTTGGAATTCTGTAATCAACAAAGTGCATGCTTCTGTCTGCATCCTTATTGCCTTCTGCAAAGTGTCACAAGTCTTTTTCCAATTTCCTCTTGATTGCTGACTTCTTTCTATCTTTTACTTCTTCTAGGTTTCTTCAAGATTGATTCTGATTTCGGCTTATCTCGCAGTTGTTACTTATGTAATAACTTCCACATGAATTGTTACTAGGGTTTGTTGATGTACTTTATCCTTTCATGTGTATTGCCCGACTTGTAGTCATTGTGATAGCAATCCTTATCTTGTTGTTCTTCCATAGGTATAGTTTCTCTTTGAACATATTATTTTCTAGGAAATAGATACGCAAAACATGGTATGTACAATAACTATGAAGAGTATTGTTACCTTGTCTTAGAAGAAGTATGTTTTGTCCTGTTTGGCTTTCTTTGAGGGTTCCCTTTCTTCGGCAACTGATGTCTTGTTTGTTTCCTTCATTTTCTTTAACTCGGGACAATGATTCTTGTAGTGACCATACTTTCGACAATTGAAGCATTGTATTCTTGACATATCTTTCTCTTGATTTGGTTTCTTCCTGGAGCCAAACTTCTTTTTATTCTTGATATCCTTGAACCTTGCTGTGAAGGCTTGATCATCGTACTTCTTTTGGGGTTTCTCTTTTGCACTGATTCTTGATTCTTCTTGTGCACAACAAGTCCAAAGTTCTTCAAATGCAGGATACTCCTTTCTTGTGTTCATGCTTGTGGCAAATGCATCCCATGTCTTGGGAAGACCATTGAGTACTATGTTTACCAATTCCTTTTCTGAAATGATCTCTTCAATAGCTTGTAGTTGATCTCTTAATTGAGAGATTCTCACAAAGTATGATGTTATGTTGTCATCATCATTCATCTTCATGTCACAGAGCTCATTCTTCAGACTCATTACTTGTCCAATGTTTCCGACTGAGAAGAGGTTTGTTAGGGCATCATACATCTTCTTAAATGAGTCAAGATGGGAGATGTAGGGTATCAAGTGTTCTTTTAGAGAGTCCACTATGATACTCATGGCATTGATGTCACTGTCTCTGAACTTCTCCATAACTGCAATGTTCTGCGGCTCCTTCTCTTTTCCTTTCACGATATCCAACACTTTATTCTTCCACGCTCTGAAGTTAGAAGCCCCATCTAACTTGTTTTTTGACTTCATAGAGTAAGTCATGGTTGCTTTGACTTGGTCAACCCTAGATTTGACCAAAAACTCAAACTTGACATCTTGGCTTGCTGAGAGTACCAGGAGATGCGCTAGGCTAGGGCGCACTAGTCTATCCGAAAATTAAGTCAATCCCTTCACTTAGGGTGCATCAACGAGAGGATTAGGGTTTCTGCAACTGCACCTGCTAGTAACCCTAGAGACAATGCCCTCAACGAGAGGATTAGGGTTTCTGCAACTGCACCTGCTAGTAACCCTAGCGACAATGCTTTAGTAATTGCTTCTGCTAGAAACCCTAGCGACAGTTTTTCAACGAGCTTAGTATCCTTGTGGCTATGCTCCCTTCCAGTGGTTAGACTGAATGAAGGAGGTGTGGGCCCATAACCTGTTAGAATATAATGGATGTGCTCGTTTAGCGATAAACAATATCACTATTGTCACCCAACCATAGGCTGAAGCCACCCCCGAGCTCCTTCGCCTTGACAGAGAATCATTCTGGAAGCAAACCCTAGGCTAGATAGCCAAACAAGATAGTGCACCTCTCTCCAAGGATAGCGCACCAAATAGGAGTAACAATAGCTGATCAGAGAGTCCAAACCATAACCAAGAGAGAGTCTAGGCCAAAACCAAAATCTGCTACCTGCAACAGCTGCAACAACAACTCTCCTCCAAACTTGTGCACAAACTAGCCAACTGCAGTGCGCACAAGTGTTGCTTCTGCAGTTCTAAGAATGTCTGCCAGAATGAAGACTGACCTCCTATATTTATACTAAAATTGGCAAACTGCCTGGACCGACTTCTCATTCTGGGTGCCTATTTACTTAGTATATAATATTTCCTTTAGCCGACTTATTCTCTTGGAGGCTAATAACCTAATACAAATTATCCTCTTGAGCCGACATGTCTTCTAAGGTTATTAGCCAACTAATTTAGGGTTTCTTCTTGCTTCCCGAAATATTCTATTCTTGTCAGATTTACACGTGGAGGTAAATACCTCCCGTAGCTACCATAATATCAACAGAGGTTTCTTCTTGGAAGGTGATATGTTCAATCAAGTCGATGCAATGCAAATGTAAGTTGAATGACAGAAGATGAGTCCAAGAAGCCACCAAACAAGAACTTCAGTCAACAATGAGGTTTGATGGAAAATTTGAAAATGCCAAAGGATGATCAATCAAGAGAGCACATCCATGATTGGATCGAGCAAGCTACCAAACATATAGTCGAAGGACGCCAAGGTCGACCTTATTCGAGTATCCACACACGAGTTGACTAGGGTGGAAGTCAAATCCCCTTCTAGTCATGAAGAGAATTCCTTCACTGGTCAATCTTCTTTTACTAGTCGAACTTGTGGGCAATGAGAGATAGGTCAATTCACATTGATCGGTCGAACCCTAACAAGGCAGTGGATGTTAAGCCATAATCGACTCTGCACTTTGAGTTGAGCAACAAAAGAAAGTCAGGTGAACTCATGTCGAGTTGGCAAGAGGCGGTTTTATGGTGCGCCCAAGTCACAGGTCGAATCTCTTCACAAGTCAAGGGTTTCAACCATTGCATCAAGTGCCAGGTGATATTCTCTAGTCGAGTCCAGGCAAGTTGACAATGGTTCTAAATCAACCCCTCATAAATCACTTTTGGGGTATAAGTATTATAGGAAAGACAATCGTTCTAAATCAACCCCTCAGAAATCCACGACTATTGAACTCGGTTGGTGTCGACGTCTTGTTGAGCAAGGCAACAAATCGATTACATGTAATGCTAAATCGATGAACCAAAGGGAAACCATCAATGAGTGTCTATCAAGTCGAGTCAAAATTTGAGTCGACAAATATTTGGATCTCCGACAAGAAATCTCAACGATGAAAGCAAAATCCAAAGCATTTACTAGCATACAAATTCTTCGAGCAAACCCTGGACGAACGGTTTCAATACACGACAAAGATATTATGCCTAGAATAACCAAAAACACACTGTGCTATCCCATTTTCGTCCGAGTCTTTTTCTTCAATCCCGAGATCAAATAACCAACAACTCTAATTCCATGTAGGAACAAGGATTCAACCGTAGAGGAGAACGAATCTGAGGCAATGGTGG
>ML818557.1:60264-73904 GCA_009831015.1 Picea engelmannii | reverse complement strand
TCATCATTAAACCTCACTGTATAAAATATTAATCCTTATGATTATTAATAGCTAGTTACTCTATTTTCATTTCAACCTTAATTTATCTAACCCTTAAAATTTAGTCTTTATAATTTCTAACCCATATAACATTTTAACATTTACATCATTGTTAAAAACTAACTCTTAAAAACCTTAACTTTTAATACTAAACCTAGGACTCTTAACCCTTAATCTTTATAATTAATAAAACTTAACACCTATAACCCCTAACTTTTATCCTCAAACCTATAACCCTTAATAAGTAATTATAAACTTTAAGTTTTATGACCATGACATGTATAATCTATATAACTAGTAGTTGCTATAATTCTTATGAATCCTAACTTCTAAACATATTATCCCTATAACCCACGTCCCTTGACCCCTCTATAACTTCTTTAATAATAAACATATATAAAGTTTATATAACTCAAACCTTGATAACCACTAATATGAACTTAAACATATAAGCATAAAACTCTTAACCACTAGATAATATCTAATAAAATCTATATCTCATTACATTTTTAAGCAATAACAATTAATCTTTATAACATGTCCTCGTTATCATCTCTATAACCCATAATTTTTAAGCCCCTAATCATTAACTCTTAAACCCTATAACATTTAACCCTTTTAAACTCTATGAATGTTAATCCCTAACCCCTATGAACCCCAATCCTACAATATCTAATTCTTAGAACATTTAACCATTATAGCCCTTAACTCTTTCCATTTAATCTCTATAATCCCTAATTCTTAATCCATATATAAATCCTAACACCTAACCCTTATAACATCTAACTCATATAATTGTTAAAATCACCAACACATTTTTCATAAATTAAAATTACTAATAAATATTTCTTCTAATCACCAACACATTTTTCATAAATTAAAATTACTAATAAATATTTCTTCTAATCACCAACACATTTTCATAAATTAAAATTATTAATAAATATTTCTTCTAACTCTTAAAATTGTTAACACATAATCCTTCTAAACCCTAAAATCCATAATACCTATAACAAAAATCTCCTAACCATTATAATTCCTTATACCTTTAAACTATAACACTATAAATAATGATTATAATAAATAATTCATAAATAATTACTATAATAAATAATTCATCCTATAATTCCTTGTACATTTACATTTAAACTATAACGCTATAAATAATGATTATAATAAATAATTCATAAATAATGACTATAATAAATAATTCATCCTATAATGATTAGAATAAATAATTCATAAACAATTACTATAATAAATAATTCATCCTATAATTCCTTGTACATTTACATTTAAACTACAACGCTATAAATAATGATTATAATAAATAATTCATAAATAATGACTATAATAAATAATTCATCCTATAATTCATTTAGACGAATTATACATTTAGACTATAACGTTATAAATAATGACCATTATTTTAATTTTATTCATCTATGGTTTAGACAAACTTTCTCTGCCGCCTGAATTGGATCGTATCCACAATCATGAAATGAATCCGCATACTGGAATTATTCGATACTTAGCAAAACCTTTATTACCATTCTCTTACATCATGATAGCGAGCATCTCGAGTGGTACCGGGTAACATACTAAAATTAAAGCACCAGTGGCAGAGACATAATTAGCATCCTAATTTAAGGAGTTTATGGTAAACTCAGTAGGCAATTAACAAAATATAATTTATACTACACATAATATTGTACTAGAATTAGAATTAGAATTAGAGCACTATTTGTAGATGCATCGTGGTTTAAGGATATAATGAACAAATTATAATTTATAATATATAGGTAGTATTGATTGGTCAATTGGATGTAGTTTGGACAGTTGTGAGAAATAAATGTTATCCTCAAAATAATTCAATTCTCATAATAACATGAATAAAGATCAAAATAAATATGTTATGATAACTTAGAACTTATATGTATTAGAATATCTTTGATTCAAAATTGAATAACAAAATAATTACTATTTTGAGAAGAAAAAATATTCCTTAATGTAAAAAAAAAAATCTTATTATATTTATTGTATTATATAACACTACTAAATAAATTTGTACATACAATAATAATAAAATCTTATAAAGATGGATCATCTTCATCAATTACATCTGATTGCTATAACAGTGAGCTAAAATTTTTAAACTTAACAAAGTACTATTACAGTTTTAAACAATTGTTATTTGAGAGCATCCTTGTGTTCTCTTGATGCAATAAACAAATACAATGAGAAACTATATCTAAATTTTCATTGTGTTTGTGGAAGGCCAACTATTATTGCTATAACAGTGAGCTAAACTTTTTAAGTCTTTTTGTCTTTGGGGTTTTGTAGACCGCTCTCTCAATGCATAAGTTGGTACGAGAGAACAAGAATCAAGTGAAGCCTCTACGAGTTATTGCCAATTTTTTTTAATCTAGTAACCAGGTGTGCATGCTACTATGTTTTTACCTATCATTTGATTTTGTTGAAAGTGTATCAATAACATAGGCATACCTGTTTTGTCCGTTGTGTAATAAATTTAATTTTTAAAAATGTTTAATATAATAATAATGATAATAATATTGAGTCTCAAAGTTATATTCCTGAACTTCATACTAATGAAAAATACTTAATTCTAGAGGCTATCATATTACAATCCTTTTTAAAGCTTTTTTAGGTTTTTTATTTCCATTTGTTCAGATTTTTTCATTGGTTTAAATTCAAAGATCTTGGTTAAAATTTAACAGATACTTTTACATTCATTGTACAAGCTTTCCAATGATGCTTAAGTAACACTCTGCCATATTAATGCTAGGGTTTCTCCTTATCACTCTGACATATGAATGTCAAAGTTCCTCTCCATCATCTTATCCAATTAAGCGTTTCCCATTAGTATATTATGTAGTATGTTAATGACAATGATTAGTATCAATTTGAAAAACACTTTTCAGTGCTCATTACAATAGTGCACTGCAAGCTTACTTGGAGTCCAATTATGTTATCTTAATTTGTAGATTTTTTATTAATATTATAAAATAAATTATATTGTTTACTAATATAAATATTATAAAGGAAATTAATTAATATAGATATAAACCTGGGTTTATTTATTTGAAAGGAATTTGGTAAAACCTATTATTCATTGCTAAAAGTTTATGTCTATGTAGATCATAGTCAATGGAAATTCTACTTCATTCCATATTCAACTTGGTTTAGGATTACACTCATTTAAGAATTAGATGGAGATGGTGCTCAATTTTAATTGTGTCTTTCAATGCAATGCATATATAAACATGACTTACAACATTTAAACATTTAGTTTTTAAATATGGAAACTATTAAAAAAATGATTGAATTTAACATATAACCACTCAAGAAATGATTAAATAGACTTTATAAAGTATGGTTGTGTATGAGTGATTTATACAAAGTAACACATTAACATGGTCATAAGTATAAATTATTCTTGTCTAATATAAGAAGTAGCCCATAATCACATGCATTGATTTGTCTTTCCTATATTGAAATTTGTTTTGCTGAATATGTATTTTTTAATCCCTAACATCTTCTTTATACATCAAAGTGAACATGCTTCACACTCAATATCTTTAATTATTCAAGTTGGAGTTTAAACTCAATCAATTTTTATTTTTTTTAATGTGAAAACTAATTAATAACTAAGCTAAATTGTTTTATATTAATTGTATTATATTATAGTTTCAATGACCCACAATTGAATCCAAGTTTACCATAGTTCATATTCATAGTCTTAAATAACAGCTATAGATTGAATTTTTGTTCCATATAAATCGATTTTCCACTCATTTACATCATTTACATTGTTGTCTTATTGATTTTCCCCTTGTTATTACTCCAATGCTTTGACCTGTTAAAAATATTATCATTACTCCAATGCTTTGGATACCTATTAAAAATATTATTAATGTCTTTAAAGGTTAGATTTTGGTCGTGTTTCTTTTAGTCAAATTCTTATAGCCTATTAAAAATATTATCAATATCTTTAGAGGTTAGAGTTTGGTCTTGTTTCTTTTAGTCAAACTCTTGTAGCCTAACGTATCCAAAGGATTTTTCATTTGGCTTCCCTAATATCACAATGCTTGTAGCTTATTAAAAATATTATCAATATCTTTAGAGGTTAGAGTCTAGTCTTGCTTCTTATAGTCAAACTCTTGTAGCCTAACGTATCCAACTTTGGCTTCCCTAATATCACAATGGAATCATGTACAACTTATATTCACTTCCCATTTCCAAGGGTAATTTGCAAGGGATTAATTGTGATGTTCCTAATATTTCCAATATTTCTCATATAGATGTTGTTTTCTTTTAGTTAATGTGATGATTTTTATCTTTTCTAGTAAAATGAATTTCATCTATTTAAATCATCATTTTGCATTAGATAATAACAATTCATAAACATGCATATTCCATATGTTTGAGCCTTGTGTTATATAATTAAAAGAGGAGTTTCATATTGAGCCTTAGAAAGTTCATCATTATTGACACTAAAAATTATTGTACTTTTGTTTTTATTTTTTTTAATTTATTACCTATGATAAATTTATATAATATCTATTCAATTTCAAAAAAAAATTAATCATAATGTCATAGTCAACTATGATATCTTTAATTACAATTCAAAGGGAAGGGAAATGGAAAGAGATAAATAGATTGGAAAAATGAACAAAGCAAAGACAAAATCACTCCACTCCATAACTTTAACTATAGCTCTCAAATGTGAAATTTTCCTATAACTATAGAAAACAGCACCGGTTAAGCTCTCTTTTATTCTCATCGAAGCCAAATAAAACTCATCTTCTAAGACTATTTTCTTGTTGATGAATAGAAGTATATGCGACTGCCATTGCATAATATTTATATTATTATTATAATATCTCTTGGTTTCTGAATCTCCATTGACTTATTGGTTTTGATTGCAATCACAATGTACAATATTTAACATTTAGTTTTCATGTGTCATAGGCTTTCTTTAAGAAATTATTAAAGTTACTTTACCTGCACCAAAATTGCAAAAATGTTGATCAAAATAGTCACAAACTCCTAAAAATAGGATTACAAACTCTTAAAAACCACACCAAAATTGCAAACATGTTGGACAAAGTAGTCACAAACTCCTAAAAACATAGTAGTTTAAATGTTCTACCTTTTGGGAGTTTTCTGGTGGCTTTTTCCGTTTTATTTTGTTCGAAATTCCGCTAAGAATGGTTAGATCTGTAGATTTGACTGGTTAAGTTTGTATAATCCAAGTGCCTCAGGGATTTTTCAGAATTCTGAATCTATTTATGCATCCAAAAATGCAATTTAAACAACAGAAAATAACGATTTTGTCCAAATTTACATCGCCTAATTCCGACCAAAAAAACTCAAAAAATAAAACTTTTAACCAACGCCCTTAAAAACAGTATCACAAACTCCCAAAAACAAGATTTTTGATTATCATCTTTTTATATCCAGGTTTATCATGTTGGCTAAATTAGTTACGAACTCCTGTAAAACGGGCCAAATTCGTCCAAAAACCTCCTAACACGATGGCTTTATCAATTATTTATATGTATGGTTTTATGACATGGTTATGAAATCCATCCTAATAAACATGATATCTGTTGAGCCATAATGGACTCGGTAACTCCATTTTAACTCACTCTCTTTCTCCCATTTGTTTCTCCATAATTTTGTTTTTCAGATCATGTGAACAGTTATGAATACGGAAATTAAAGTGATTAAATTGATATTAAAACCAACAAATAGCTAAATGCAGAAGGGCCTACTAGGGATCGAGCTAGTGACCTATAGATTTGAAATCAAAAGCTATACCTATTAATAAAATTCAATATATTTTACCATAAACAAATACTAATAAAATATTTAATATTGTATTAATTTAAAAAATTAAATAATTTTTAATAAACTATTTTATCTTTAACTTATCTTTCATTTTAACATTATAACACAAGAAAATTTAATTTATCAATATTTGTCATTTTTTTTTTAATCCTTCTTTTTTCATCTCTTCTATATATGTAGGCATCAATAATGTACTTGGTTCACTAATATTATTCATCATTATAATTCTATTATATAGAAGCATCATCATGGTTTACTATTATAAGAAAATCAAACCTGATTATTTATTGTGTGGTACTATACCACCAATAGTATTTATGAAGATTGGGATCTTGGTTTTGAAATCAACTTAGTGAATGGTTAACATAATATTATTCATATTAAGTAATTAGGAAAAAATGTTTTATCTTCCTCATCACAACACAATCTAATTAGTCATTGTCATTATCCAGCTTGCTTTTGTTTCTCTCAAGTAGAAAAATGTTTTATCTTCCTCATCACAACACAATCTAATTAGTCATTGTCATTATCCAGCTTGCTTTTGTTTCTCTCAAGTAGCTTAGAATGATTCCCCTACATTTTTTCCACTAGCCCATAATTAGTTGCTCTTAAACATTGAGATGAGGATTTGAGGATGGAAATTCAACAAGTTTAAGATTTAATATTCCTCAATAAAGCATTTGATGATTACATTATTTTAATAAGTGGAGTATTTTTATGGTTACACATTTCTTTTATTTTAAACCTAGTTCATTTAGATTATCCTCCTGGCAAATCTAATATTAAAAAATTTCCCTCATGCTTCAAACTCTTGACTTCTACTTTTTGTGGTGGTTAATGGACATCTGTGTTAGTTGGTGTTTAAGCTTTTACAAAAAAAACACATGGAAATGACACTATATTGAAGTTAGCCTATAGAAAGATAGTATTTAATTTCCAGTGAGTCCTATGAGTAAATTAAATTAGATGTGTTTGTAGGATTTTTTAAAAAAAAATTTCCCAATTTTGAATCTCTATATATGAGATTTGTGTATAGCAAGATGGTATTTATCTTTAGATTAATATCTTATAGAGTTTATCATTCATAAAAAAAATTCCTATAGTTTAAGTAGCATAGTTATTAATAGAGAATTCCTAAAACTCTCAAGAAAGATTCAATTCTAACTCTATCATCTTAATATGTTAAGGTTTAAGAGGCTGATTTGAACCAATTTTTCCATCCATCATTTTTTCCAATTTGGTGCTCTACTATCCATGTCGTGAGATTACATCAAAAGAAATAATTCTTACAGAACTCCCATACCTTGTTGATTGTTGATTACATTTTTTGTAGTGCAATCTTACCACGGGCCAAATATTTTGACTTACTACCTAGAGTTTGAGTACTTTAAAAAACATCATGTTTAAGGGTGGATGGTAAATTCAACCCTGAGGATTTAATTTGTGTATGTAACTTATAGTCAATGAAAATGATTTTATGATTGGTTTGAGCTTATACATCTAAAAATTAAATGTAAATAATTTGTAAGTAATCAATATAGTTGGTTTTAAATTGGTTGAACCATCCTCGTTGAAGGTATGTAGTAGATAGAGAAATAATACATCACAAATTCAAAATGGATTCTCTCTCTCATAATTACCCTCAACTTATTAAGAAAAAGGGTGAGACCATCAAACTAGATTCTCTCTCTCAGAATTACCCTCAACTTATTAAGAACAAGGGTGAGACCATAGAACTCAGCTCTAAAATTTGACCCAATTTCTCATGTGTATAAGGGTGAGGATGCAGACTTGGTTGGTTATAAGAGTGAGGATGAAGACTTAATTGGTTTGGAAACCATTTGGACACTTCTCTATTTTTGGCTACTTGATTATAAATGAAATTATATTAATTAAAAATTAATTGTAGTTTATTAGTTCTCTTTCTAAAAAAAATTATTTGTTACCTACAGATTAATTTGTCAATCTGAAATCCATTCAACTTGAAATCTCCATAAAAATTACATGACAATTCAATCTCCTTCACTTCAGTGCATGCAATCGATTTGCAAGAATTACTTATGATCTTTACCATTTAATTTTCCTGTTGAAATTGAAATATATAAATATTAAAAAATTATATGTTATAAAACATCTTTTACATAAAACCTATAAAAAATGATTAAAATTACCTTAAGAAAAATTGGCTCAGACAAACATTGCAAAAACATGTGTCAAATTAATCACCAACCAATAAAATTAGTATTTGGTTATGATACACAATAGGACTAGGATTTGGTTATGCATGTTTGGTTACATTCTCACCATGTGCATGTTTGGTTAGTTTTTTTTTGTAATTTGGATGCTTGAAGATATGAGCTAGGAAGCAACTTAGTGCTTATTTCCATGTTTTCAACTATGAATTCCTATTAAGAGAAGGTAAAATTTCCACCAACTAATTTCATGTGTATTAAATCATCTCAAAACAACATTAACTTTTTTTCTCCTTATTTGTTAGTTTGGCTTTTTTAATTACTAAACCTTATATCCAATAAAATTAACTCCAATGGAGAATTTATTTGTTATCATCATGCAATGGTTATTTCCTAGTTATGAAAAAGTTGTGACAATGGGAAAATTTGCCTTTGAAATACTATTATAGAAGCTTGAAGAAAATTAATACAAAAGAAAATTTCTAATAGTTCATCGAGGAAAAGGCTCCACATGATGCTTCCTCATTCTAGCATAGGATTAAAACAACTTTGGTTGATCTCCTCGAGCATAACAAAGAGCCATCATCACAAATATGCTTGAGCCATCAAAATGGGGTAATGATGTGTAGTGATTGTAAGGCTCCAATGATGTGCAGTGATTGTAAGGCTCCATTAAAGGGGGAAATTATGTTCAGTTCGAAAATGGTCAAGGATCACTATTTTTACTCAAAGATGCACAACAGATTCTGTAATGTCCCACTGTTACGACAACACGTGACATACAGCATGTCACAAAAAAAACCATGAAGAAAAACATCATTAGAGATAAGTGGCTTATAGATAGGGGGAGAAGCCCCAAGGAGAATTCACCCTTTTCCATTGATGTCAAAGGGAGAGAGAAAAATAGAGGCATGGAAATGAAGAAAAGATGCATGAAGACAAGGGGAGCCAGCATGAGCATGAGAAGTGTTGTGTCTAAGTGTTTCCATCAATGCCAAAGGTAGAAATTGTTGAAATATTAGTTTTTGAAAGATTGGTTGTCATTGAATTGTTGAAAGATTAGTTTTGATTGATGCCAAGGATTGGTGGGAGACTTAATATGAGCAAAAGGAAACTGAGGAATCTGAAATATTTTCAGTTGCACCCACTTGGGATTCTTTCAGGAATGTTATTAAGGAACAATACTACCATGTTGGAAGCTACAATGACCAGTGTATGAATTGAACCATACTATGATAGGAAAGGGACCACATAGTACCAAAGTTCACAAATATCTTTGATACCTTGCGCACCAAGTTAGGTATCAAAGACTCCAAACGATATTTAGTTCTCAAGTATTGCACCGTCTGCATAGATACATTCAAGCATAAATGGAGTTTCTAGACATCTCATCATTAGGTGTGGCTTATCGATATGTTATCAAAATCAAGCAAAAATTTAAACAAAAGAAGTGGCAGTTTGGATCTGCAAATTCCTCATAGCAGAAGAAAGGAAAAGGTATCCCTAACCCAAAGAAAAAAGGACAGAGAAAGGATAGACCCCCTCAAGAAAATGAGTCCAAGTCGCAAACAAAGAAGGGTAATAAGAAGATGAAGAAAGACACTAGAAGTGGTGTAAATTCCATAAAATCCACTGGCATAACATTGATGAATGTCGCTCGAAGAAGTCATTAGTAGTTGAGCTGAAAGCCTTAGAGCTAGAGGCAAGTTCCAACTCTGAATAATATCCAAACAAGGTGAAGTAGATAATTGATGCAGAACCCAGTGCCATTGTCACCACCACCAAGGTCCATCTAAGTGAACCAGAAGAACTAGAGGAAGGTGAATGCATTTTTCACTCACATATATGGGTGAAGGGTGCTCTGCTGAATTTCATTATCGATAGAGGAAGTCAAAATAACATGATCTCGGCAAAGGTGGTTAAGCGGTTGAACTTGTCGATGATACCACACTCACATCCCTACACCATCGGCTAGCTCCTCCAAGGCAAATATCTCTGCGTTAGCCAATAGTGTCATTTTCCCTATGACATCAACCCTTCAAGGATGAGGTATTGTGTGATATTGTGATGTTATTTTAGGCCAACCATACTTTTGGAAATGACATGTTGTATATGATTCTAGACCTCGCATTGTTATTATTACTTTGGGTAGAGAATTGTACAAGATACCAAAGGTGGCTCCACCTACCGCCATTTCTTTGATCTCTGCTAAGCAATGCAGGAAGGTCATTTCCCAGAATGGGAATTTTTTCTTCTTCATGATTCACTCTCAAAGTGAATAAAAGGTCACAGCCACATCCATGGCCTCTACAAAGGGCCTCTCCACATAGCAAAAGCAGGTGGACAAGATCGTGGAAGATTACAAAGACATCTTCTCCGCACCCACCGGGGCACTGCTACACAGTCAGGTCAAGCATTCAATCGATCTAACCCATGGTGCACCTCTACCCAATGGGCCAGTCTATCACTTCACTCTAATGGAAAATGAGGAAATCAAGTGACAGATCCAATATTTTCTTCAAAAGGGGCACATCTGACCCATCTCCTCACCTTGTGGGAGCCCAATTATACTCGTGCAGAAGAATATGGGACTTGGTGACTCTATATTGATTACAGGGCCTTAAAAAAAATCACAGTCAAGAACCAATACCCAATTCCCCAAATTGATGACCTTCTTAACTATCTCAAGGGAGCCAAGTTTTTTAGTAAGAATGACCTGAAGTTTGGCTACCACCAAGTCCCAATAGAATAGACCGATGTATGGAAGACTACTTTCAAGTCTAAAGAAAGTATTTTAAAATGGATAGTCATGCCCTTTTGTTTGACAAATGCTCCAGCAATGTTCATGAGATTGATGGATGATATATTGCATCATTTCACCAATTCTTTTTTGGTGGTATATCTGGATGATTTCCTCATCTTCAGCAAGAATTGGGAAGAACATTTGCAGTATATTCAGTAGGTCCTTTACACTCTACGACAACACAATCTATATGCTAACTTGGAAAAATGTTCTTTCAGCATGAACAGGGTCCAATACCTAGGCTACATTGTTGATGAGTATGGTGTGCATGTGGATCCAGCCAAGATACAAGTCATTTGTGATTGGCCAGCCCCAACCACACTAATCAAGCTTCGAAGCTTCTTAGGAGTTGCCAACTTCTATCGTGGGTTCATGTTGGGATTCTCCCATATTACATGGGACCTCATCCAAGTGACCAAGGGTGGTGGTAAGGTAAATTTTGTGTGTGGTAAGTCACAACAACAAGCATTCAATGATCTAAAAATCACTTGTGCTCATCTTTGGTACTCTCCTTACCCGATCTGTAGCAACCTTTTGAGTTTGAGATTGATTCCTTAGACTATGTCATGGGCACAGTTCTCACTCAGCATGGTCATCCACTGGAATATCATAGTGAGACACTATCATATGTCGTCCATAAGTACCCCACCTATGACAAAGAAATGTATTCCATTGTACAATCCTATCAACAATGGAAGCACTACATTCTCAGGAAGGTGAGAATCATCCACATTGATCACAAACCTCTGTAGTTCATGAAGACACAAGGAAAATTGTAGAATTTCCACCATCAAAACTGTTCCACATATTTGCAATAGTTCCATCTCAACATCAAATATAAGGCAGGGAGAACCAATCATGTCACTGATTGCCTCAGTCCTTAACCATTGTTATCCATTCATGTTCCCATGAGGCATATAAGTGGCCCCAACTCTACAAGAGTGATCCTGACTTCTCTACCACTTACCAAATGTTGGGAATAGGTAAGACTGTGACTAACTTTCATCTTTCAGACAAACTATTATTTTATCTAGGCCACCTTTGTGTTCCTTTAGTTTATCATGTGAAGTTGATTTGGGAAGCTCACTACATTCGGATGGAGAGACATTTTGGAACGGAAAATACCATAGAAGTACTACAGAAGAAGTATATCAAGTCATGCATTGTCTGCATCATTTCCAAACCATCCACTAAGAAGAAAGGCATGTACACCCCTCTGCCTACTCTTGACATGCCATGGGAATACATCTCAATGGAATACATGTCAGGACTTCCTTCAACCAAGAAGATAAATGATTGTGTTTTTGTGGTGGTTGATCGGTTTTCTAATATGTCCATCCTAACAGCCTGCAAGAAGAAAATCACAACAGAGGCCATTGCCAAGCTCTTCTTCAAACAATTGTGGGTACACTTTGGGATACCATAGACCATCATATTAGATCAGGATAGTAGGTTCCTAAGCACATTTTGGTTTAGCCTTTAGTCACTGTTGGACACCAAGATCAAAAAATCCACCGCCTTCTACCCCCAAAATGATGGCCATACATAGGTTGTCAATAGAATGATCGTGCATATCTTTCATATGTACAACTCCAAACATCCACACACATGAGATAAGAGTCTCCCATATTTTCAACATAACTACAACAGAGCCCTGCATAGCTCGACCAACCATAGTCCCTTTCAGGTGGGGTTGGGATTTCAACCATTGGGTCCCATTGATGTCACGCTGCCCCTTGCATCCACAAAGGAAGATTCATCCCATGATAAACCTAAGGCCAACAAAGACACCAATTTTAATGAACGTATTTATCACATTTGGAAATAGGTCCATGATATTTTACAGAAATCCAATGCTAAGTAAAAAAAGTGCCATGATCAACACCGAATGTCACACAAGTTTCAAGTGGGAGACAAGGTTTGGTTTCTTTTGTAAAAAGAGAACCTTACAGGACCCCATTGGAAGCTTCCTCCACTTCACTATGGACCTTACACCATCACCAAGGTTATGGGTAACAATGCTTTTGAGCTCTCCCATTCCTTGGCATGCACCCAATGTTCAATGTGGACCTCTGTAAACCATACTTCCCACCATTATTGGACACATCGGATATCACAGAGCAGTTGACACTAAAAGATATCAACCCTGATTGGATGCAACAGGAATTCATTGATCAAATCATGGACACTCATATTAAGGGCACTCACCAATAGAGGATCTAGCTTTATCGAGTTGTCATAGCATGGCAACTACTGCACCAACACAAGTGGCTCACTCAGGGCCAAGTTCAGCAGATGTTTCCCCATCTCATGGGGATGCTCAACAAAATGGAATCCATTTCTTCCTAAGGAGGGAGGTGTTAAGAACCTGAATAGTTCTACAAATATAATCACCACAAATACTGAATACACAATAGATCCACAGAGAAGAATAGAAAAAACCACACTATTTATTACCAAAACCCTTGAGGTAGGGAAACACCATACAATGGATCCTATTATGGAAGGGATCCTCTCCTGTTCACTTGCCTCTTCAAGGGGGCATCCTCCTATTGAGCTACCGCTCCAAATACAATACTTCTCTTCATCTCTCATTACATTGCTTGAACCCCTTTATATAGTGCTACCATCACCTAAGAACATTCTAGAGGAGGAATCTTCTAGAAGTGGAACCTTCTAAGAAGTCCTCTTACATTTATTATATCTAATTACCCATTTATTATATCTAACTA
>ML818557.1:14188-59626 GCA_009831015.1 Picea engelmannii | reverse complement strand
TCTCTCCTGCATGTTATTCAATGAATCTTGAATACTACGAAAACTATCATTGAGGCCGTCTGTGAGGCTATCTGTGAGGCTGACTGTGAGGCCATGTGCAAATGCATCCAATGTGTGAAACAATTGGGCTTTGAATGATTCAATAATTTCTTTCAATTTTTGAGAAGAAATATCCATCCGAGCATCCTATGAACTCTTCGATCTTGCAGCCGTCACAAAAAAACTCAAAAAATAGACCCAATAAGTTTCGCCAGAAAATCGCGGCTTTTTCTGGAAAAACCCTAAAAAACTGTTGAAGTTAAAATGCTCATAACTTCACTTCCCGGAATCCATTTCGACTGAATGTTTTTTTGAAATTGGGTGAAATTGTGAGAGGAACTCAGATCTGTAACTTTTTTGGGAAAATTCTTCCTCCAACTTCTACAAAAATAAAAAAATCGCGCCGCCGTCCGCCGAAAAAAAAACCCTGAAAATTTGCAGATTTTAAAACCTCAATATCTTGACCTTCCGGACTCCGTTTTGGACAATTTTTTTTTTCAAATTGGGTGTTTTTCTGAGAGGAACTCAGATATACAACCTGTTTCTACAAATGTTGCATAAAAATATACTAAAAAGTTCTGTAATGTCGCGGCCCTCTTTTTTCTTCTCTGAAAAAAAATCTGCAAAATAAAAAATATTTGCCCACAATGTCTGCCCAAGGAAAGTGCTCTGATACCACTTGTTAAGAACTTGAATAGTTCTAAAAATATAATCACCACAAATACTGAATACACAATAGATCTACAGAGAAAGATAGAAAAAACCACACTATTTATTACCAAAACCCTTGAGGTAGGGCAACACCATACAATGGATCCTATTATGGATGGGATCCTCTCCTGTTCACTTGCCTCTTCGAGGGGGCATCCTCCTATTGAGCTACCGCTCCAAATACAATACTTCTCTTCATCTCTCATTACATTGTTTGAACCCATTTATATAGTGCTACCATCACCTAAGAACATTCTAGAGGAGGAATCTTCTAGAAGTGGAACCTTCTAAGAAGTCCTCTTACATTTATTATATCTAATTACCCATTTATTATATCTAACTACCATAGTGGGCCTTATTTAATAATATAGTGGACCTAGTTCACCTTACATTAAATAACCTCCACTATTATCACTATGGGCCCTCTGCCCCCTCCCCCACTACCTCTCTAGCTACCTTACAGGAGGATTGATCTAGTTGGATATCGATTTCCACTTGTATATCTTGCAAAGTGTGTTCCATCTATAGGACCTGAGTACAACATGTTGCTTCCGCAACATATTTTTCTTATGTTGTAGACAATGATATTGATGATTGCTTCTTGCTTAACCAGGATACTAGACACTCACCCAAATAGAAATTTTCTCCACTTGTACTTCTTCTATCGTCAATGCTTCTATCCCAATCTGCATATGTATAAGCAACTAGAGATAGTGCATTTCCTTTTGGATACCATAACCCATAGTATTTTGTTGCTTTGAGATATTTGAATATTCTCTTTATTGCCATAACATGTGTTTCCTTTGGTGTTGCTTGAAATATTATTACCTATCCAATTGCTTACATCACATCATGTCTTGATAATGTCACATAGAGTAAGTTGCTAATCATTGATCTTCATCCTTGGATTCATCTTCTTTGTTCAACTTGCAACTAGTTTGCATAGGAGTACGTGTCGGCTTACAATCTTCCATTCCAAACATTTTTAGCATTTCTTTGATATACTTGATTTGTGAAATAAATATACTTGTATTACGTTGATATATCTAAAGTCCCAAAAAGAAATTCAACTCACCAAGGAAAGACATTTCGAACTCATTATGCATGTCTTTATCAAACTTATGACTCATCCTGTCATCATTGCTTCCAAAAATAATTTCATCAACCTAAACTTCAATTATTAATATGTTATCCTGATATACCTTTATGTAGAGATTATTGTCTACATTGCATTTCTTGAACCCTTGATGTTGTAAATACCTCTCCAACCTTGAATACCATGCTTGGGGGTCTTGCTTGAGACCATATAGTGCTTTATTCAACCTACAAACATAATCTTCCCTTTCTGACAACTGAAATCCTTCTGGCTCAATGTAAACTTCTTCTTCTATCTCTCACTTTATAAAGGTTGATTTCACGTCCATATCATATACATTGATCTTCTTTGAACACACATAAGCCAATATTAATCTAATTGCTTCCATTCTAGCAACCAGGAAAAAAAATTCTTTGAATTCTATTCCCTCAACCTGGGCATACCCTTTGCATACTAGCCTTGCTTTATTTCTGGTTACATGTCCACTCTCATTCAACTTGTTCTGAAATACCCATTTTGTGTCAATCATGTTCTTGTCTTTCGGTCTATGAACCAGTTCCCATGTGTCATTCTTCTCTATCTTATCCAATTCTTCATCCATCCATAGCCTTGAGCCAGTGTTCATCCTTGTTGGCCTCTTCAAAATTGATTGGTTCAACTGTAGATAACAATGCTAGGTGTTGTTGTTCTAGTGAAATTATTTTTCTTCAGGTTTTAACTCCTGCATCTTTATTCCCAATAATCTTTTCTAGTGGATTATTTTTCTATATTCGTCAGCTAGGTGTCTTAGGAGGTATTTGTTTCTCATCTTCCTCTTGTTCTTCTTCTAGTTTATCTTCATATTCTGCTTCTTCTTCTACTTCTTCTTCCTTTATATCTTCCTCATCATCCTACTCTTCTAAGTCTTTTGTTCCTTCTTTGTCCTTCTATACATTTGTCTCATCAATCGTTACATTGATGCTTTCCACGATTTTGTTGAGTCTTGGACTGAAACATTTATATGCTTTTATTTTGCTTGAATACCCAACTAGTATGCCTTTGTCAACTCGGGAGTCAAATTTTCCAAGCCTTCCATCTTGTCTTTTGATATAACATTTTCTTCTAAATACTCTGAAATGCTTCACATTTTCCAGTCTTCCTTTCCATAACTCATAGGGAGTCTTATCATTGTTACTTCTAAGAATTCCTCTGTTTAGGATGTGAACTTCTATATGAACTACTTGTGCCCAAAATATGTCACTCAACTTGGAATCTTTCAACATGGTTTTGTCCATTTCCTATACTATTATATTCTTCCTTTCTACCACTCCATTTTATTGAGGTGTCTTGGCTACCGAGAATTGTCTCTTTATTCCACGTTCGCCACCGAAATCCATGAATTATTTTTATGTAAACTCTCCTCCATTGTTTTATCTCAAGCACTTGATTTTCAAATCCATAGCAGTATCAACCATCTCTTTGTATATCTTAAAGTGTTCAAATTCCTCTGAATTCTTCTTGACAAAGAAAACTACAGTCATTCTTTTGTAGTCATCAACTAGTAGAACAAATTAATGTTCGCCATTTAATCCCTTTGTTTTGTAGGTACACATAGATCAGTTTGTACAATATCCAATGGTTTTTTTGTGGAGTACTATTTTGATTTGAACTTGGTCTTGGTTTTTTTTCCTTATAGACAATGCTCACATAGAGTATTTGATAGCTTTGAGATCTCAGGCATTTATTTTACTGCTTCCTTTCTCCTAATTTTGACAAGGTTATCAAAGTTCATGTGACCCATCCTTCTATGCCAAAGCCAACTTTCATTTTCCTTTCCTAAGAAACATTTTTCCCTTCCAATCTCATTCAGGACATATATGTTGTTTGGGGTTCTTATAGTTGTAGCCACCACTTTGGATGATCCTTCTTTTCTGATCTTACATTTTTCTGAGTCAAACAAATTTTTGTGTCCTTGATCACACATTTGACTGACACTTAGAAGATTGTGCTTCATATCTTTGACCAGTAGAACATTTTCTACCTTGACATCTTTCCTCCCAATCTTGATTGTGCCTCTACCTATTATACTAGCTGAGTTATCATTTCCAAATGAAATTGATCCATCTCTCTCCTTCTTCAAAGTTTGAAATATGTTATTGTCACCGGTCATATGCTTCGAACAACTGTTGTCAACATACCACCCACTTTTCTTGTGTTGTTATTGTAGAGAAAGCGAGCATTCTTCAATGTTGAAATGATCATGCTTTATTATCCATATCCTTTGTGGTTCTTTCTTATGGTTGTTGCTATTCTTCTTTGGTTCCTTTGGAGGAACAGTCAATCTACAATCTTTGGCTAGGTGTCCAAATTTGTTGCACTTGTAGCATTATATTTCATTACTTAGTGAACCAAAACTATTGTGATTTATGTTATGTGCTTCATGTGACTTTCTAGGATAACTGTTGTTTGAATGGCCTTCATAGTTTCTTCTCTTCTTGGCATAGGCTCTACAGTTTGCAGCATTCTGGCCAAAATTGTTACAAGAATAGCATAAACCAAGAAAAATAGTTTGATACCTGGATGTAGGGGTCTTCTAAATGGTGTTTCTCTTATGAGGCCTTCTTATTCTTTAGATGTTGTTGATTGTTGGTTCTATGTTCAGAATCTTCTCTGTGGTCTAGTTCGTCTGTGATTTTATTCTTGAGTACCTCTCACTATTTCTGCATAGGTGCTTTGTTCAGCTTCATGTTATGTTTTGTTGGATCTTGAACCTTTCTAAGTCTTCATCTGGTTGTATCCTAGCCTGGACCTGTCATAGTATGGCCTTTGATTGTTGATGATATCATCCAATATTTTGGTGTTATTTTGTTTCATATCTTTCTTCTAAAGATCTTTTCTTAGGGTAACTATTTTTTCTTCCAAGATTTCAGACATCTTCTCTTTATCTTCTAAATATTTTATGAGTGTTTCTTCAATCCATTTGTCTTCTTCTACCTAGATATTTAAATCTGTGATTAACTTCTCGATTTCTTCTGAGTTGGAATTTTGATATCCTTCTTTCTTATTTAAATATGCCTTAAGTGACTTGATTTTCTTTCCTTATTTCCCTAGTTCTTCTAAGGCATTTCTTAATTATGCTATGAGATCAACTTCACCTTATTCTTCAAAATATTCTTCATCATCTTCTATTTCCATGATTATCTCTTTCTGAATCATTTTCACTATTATCATGCTCGTCTGATGAAGAGTTGTCTTCCTTTGAGTAGAAACTTTTCTTGAAGAATTTTTTTTTTCTTTCTCTTGTCTCCCTTTTGATTTTTATTTTTCTTCATAGGATATTCTTCTTCATCGCTACATTTATTATTATCATAAGGAAATTTTGAGGGAAAATGACCAATATCATCACAATTAAAACATTTCAATGGAAGCATACATTTGTATTTGTTGGTTCCTTTTTTTAATTTCCTTATGAAGTTTGTCACTTCTTCATCTTCCTCTGAATCATCGTTGTAGCTGCAATCTGGTTTTGACTTTTTATTTTTTGTTCCTTCATCTTCTTGGATGAGTTGAACGTTGCTTCCTTCGTGACTGAGTTCTCTTATTCTATCCTCATTTCATAAGCTGTGAATACTCCATGTAGCTCACTCATGCTCAAACTGTCAAGATCTATTCTTTCTTCCAGGCATGATATCTTAGGATCAAATCTCATAGGTAGAGATCTTAGAACCTTTTGAACGACCATTCACTCATCAATTTCTTCCCCCGGTCCTCTAATAGTTTTCACTGTTTCATCAACTCGCAGAAAGTAGGATGCAATGTCTTCATCTTCCTTCTTCTTCAATTGCTAAAACTTGTCTCTAAGGGTTTGAAGCTTAGCGCCCTTGACTTTGGTATCTCCTTCGTCAATATTTTGAAGTTTATCCCAAATATCCCTTGTGGTCTTGCAATATGTAACTTTGACAAATAATGAATCATCCAGACTTCTCAGAGTGGTGCCTTTATCCTTTAAGTTTTTTTCGCTGAGTTTCTTTACATCTTTGTTAGTTGGGGGAGTGGTTGGTACTACATATCTGTCTACTACTGACTGCCAAACATCAAATCCTTGTGCCTATAAAAGGGTTTTCATCCTTTTACTCCAAAAGGCATAGTTTTTTTTCCATCAAACCCTATTTCTCCAATCTTAGTGTATTCCATTATCTACTTCCAGTGGTTAAACTATTTCTTGAAGCACCTATTCTAATACCAGTTGTTGGAATACTAAGAGGGGAGGGTGAATCGATATGAGTAATTTATTATGACTGTTAACCACAATGTGTATTCTTTAACTTTATGAGAAGTATTCAACAGTTTAACATTATCATTTAATGTATCATCAGCAGCATAAATCAACCATGAATAATAAGAAACCACAAATACATATTACACCATAATTTTACGTGGAAATCCAATGCGAGAGAAAACCATGGAATACTTTTCTTATATGTCAGAAGAAATGCATTCACAGGAAGCACCAACTTCCCAATTCTCCAGCTACAACTAGAAGGAGGCTATGACAACCCTAAATTTCAGACTCCAACCTAAAGGAATCTCCAACTCCCCAATTCATCGGCACCAACTGGAAGGAGGCTACAACCCCCTTTCCTTGCCCCGTCCAACCACACAGAAATATAAATGTAGACAACCTGTCACTACCACTAAATCAATCAACTTGTTATTGATCTATCGATGTCACTACCACAACCTATCATTGTTGTTATACTTCATCAATTATTACCACTCAAACCCTTATGTCTCAAACCCTCATACCAAGATCCACAAGAATTTCTTCCAAATCAAATACTCATGAACTACTACGACATTTATGTGTTGGAATACTGCAGGATATAGACCCTAACATACACAGTAAACCATATGTCTCAAATTGTAGCTAACCTCATGGATTTGATCATTTGAACTTCAGTTTTCTCAACATATCTACACCCTGTGCTATATGTTTTGTCCCATTGTGGCTCATGGATGTCTGCACCCTACTTCCTCTGCAACTCGTGGATTTATTTGATTATATGTGCATCCGTTTTTTCCTTCACTGAACCCTGCATATGTCCACACTTATCTAAGTTTGCAACTCATGGATATCCACTCCCTTCCTTCACTGTAGCTTGTAGATGACCTCATGGAAACCCTATAACAGTAAGTTCAACTTCGTCCCTTCAACCCTGCAACTTCTCTCTTCACTTAAATTTTTTACCTCAGACTCACTGCTTCATATCTATCAATTGTACCTTCCCATAACACTTTACAACATAGATATGCAATGTGTTCTATAGGTGTTAAAAGGAGTCTCTTGAAATCTTATTTATACTTTCCAAGTGACTTCCTTTAGGGGATAGCTTGTAACTAGTTTACCCCTTTTCTTATTTTAGGGCTAACCCACACTCTCTTGTTGCAACCACTTTATCCTTCATTAAATTCTTTTTGCAACTATTTTACCCTTAATGAATGACCTGTAACTATTTTTTTACCTTCTAGGGGCTTCTAGATCATTCTTCGGGGTCCTCCAACTTCACAAGGCCATAAATCCTCAATCGTGAGGAACCACGTGGTGTACCACATATCATCGAAAATGGCTTGATATGTATTTTCTATCCATGAATGAGTTACTTTCATTTACCCTATCCTTCATGCCCTTTTTCCTCGATCAACTGCAAGTTCCATAACCATACCTTCGGGGCTTCCTGAATTCTTCAAGGGTTGACATCAATGACAACCAATCTTTCAACATCACCCAGCATCTAACACACAACAGATTCATTTATCCGAGTCTTATACACATCGATTTGAAGGAGGTTGAGTTTATTGTGGCATGTAACAATCTCAATTTACTATATAAGTATTTATATATCTTAAATACAATTTCATTAATGCTTGGGAAAAGGGAAATGCGCTTATAAAAATTAGTTACTAGGGTTTTTGCACCATTTCCTCACGCTACTCTTGATGAATAGTGTGTGCATTAAATTATAATGAGAATTATAATTAATTCCAGAAATATCTATGTTGATGAAATGGTCATGCCATAGGCCCACCATTTACAGAGCAGATGGTATCAGAGCAGGTTCGCTAAGGACCTTGAAAAAGTTGTCATGGGTAAATCCTTAAACAGGGAGAAGCTAGAATACTTGAGAGACTTCAACAAGAATATTCAAGAGGAAATTCATTATTGGAGATAGAGAGTAGATGATCTGGAGAAAGAGCATGCCAAGTGTCGGGACTCCTTCACTGCCATGAGGGAAAAATTAGACAAGAGCAGATTGCATCTCTTGCAGTTGGGGGGGAAATTCATTGAGCTAGATAATTTGAAAGAGGATAGGTTCACCAAGGTCACTTCTCACCTATACCATGACCTGGTAGTGAAGGAAGAGGCCTTGAAGAATATAGAAGCAGTTATCCAAGAGACCAAGCAAGCCCCTTCCATTGCCATTTTCAAAGCTAGCACCATTACAGAGGAAAACATGGTAAACTCACCTTCCAATACCCTTGGTGACTTTGAGAATCACAGTAGAGGTATTGGTTCCAAGCTCATGAGGAAAATGGTCTATGATGGCCAAGGGATAGATAAGGAAGGCCAAGGGATTTTTATTCCCATTGTATCTCAGCATAGCCCCAGGCATGAAGGCCTAGGATGTAGTGGACAAGAATCCAACACAAGTGCATTTCAAACTATGTTCATCAAGGCAAGAGGAACTGGAAAAGAAGCCATGTGCATCAAGCCACTCAAATATTCTTGTAGAATCTTGGAAGAGGGAAGAAAAAAGATGATTTTCCTGTCCATATTCACTCCAACTCTTGGGGGAACAAGAAACATAGCTAGCAAGCATCATCACAAACCAAAGAGGTATGGCTTGGTTTTCTCTGTTGCAATAAAATGGGTCATAAGGCTAGTGATTGTTGGCACTCTAGAAGGCCAAGCATCTCATGCAAGAACTATCGCTAGTACTACATGTTGACTGAACATTGGGAGGACAAATTTTGGAGGCTTCACCCAGAACTCCATCCAAAGAACTATATAGCCAAAAAGAAAGCTTGGAGATTCAAGGTGAAGGGGAAAGAGGAGTTGTTGGAACTTGAAGCCCAAGCAGTAGTGGTTTTCCAATGACCTATTACAGCAGTGAATGTCATCCACAACCATGAGAAGGAAAACAGTGTTATGCCAAAGGTAGCACCTACTCATATTTTATCTTCCATCCTATAGCGGAGGCATCCTTTCTTTGATATTTTTCGAAGTCTCCTTGATGATAGGAGAAGAAGAAAATTAAAGGAGTTGAAGCTTTTGGGGACCAAAAGTCTGCAAATGGGGAAGTGTGATCCGAATTGGATCCTTGCCTAAATTATTTTGTAAAATTGTAATAAACTTGTAATTATCTTTTTCATTTCATTTTATCTTTTTTGGAAAAATTGGAAGTGGAAATGAACCATGTGACAATTGGCCTTACAAAGTTATCACATTAAAATAATGAAGATTCTAGAGAAGAGGGCAATGATAGGAGACAAGGAAAACTTGGGAAGTTTGCAGAGATGAGAGCTCGAAGAGTGTAGCCTGGTTCAAGATCGATGGATGAAGGAATCAAGGAGCATGTCCATGATGAGTGAAGGCATCTCTGAGCCATGGACATCTGCATTTTTTTTAATGAGTAACAATGCACAAGATTTCTGAGTGTGCATAGCTCACCATTTGTAAAGAACTTCCTGAGAAAAAATAAATCTTTGTTAATTATGGTGCATTTAACCATTGTTGTGAATATGGTGTGTGTTATTTCTCTATTACCTGTTTGTTTTAGTGAGAGGAATTTATGTGTTTATGATAAATTAAAAACCCATGCTCATGTATGATTCATTATGCAATTGAACAAATTCATCTTTAAGCAATCGCTTGGTATGTTGGCACAGCATTGGGTGTTTTTTTTTGTTATTCCTTTAATTGTACACACAAACCTTGGCATTGATTTTCCTATAATTGGGAATGATTGGATTCATTTATTGACTCACCCAGCATCTAGCATGCAGTAAATTCATTTATCCCAGTCTTATACACAAAGATTTGAGGGAGGCTGAGTTTCTTGCGACCTGTAGCAATCTCATTTTAATGTATAATCATTTATTTGTCTTATATACAATTTAATTAATGCTTGGGAAAAGGGAAATAATCTTATAATAGTTAGTTACTGGGGCTTTTTCACCATTTCCTCACACTGCTCTTGATAAAGAGTGTGTGCCTTAAAATATAATGAGAATTAGATTCAATTCTGCAAATATTTGTGTTGACGAAATGGTAATGCCATATTCCCACCATTTATAGATCATACATGCATATCAACCATGTCTTTAGCATTTCCATTTAAGTACCTCATGAACAAGGGGACTTTCCTCTCATTTTGAGCATGCTCCCTCCAAATTTGAGGATGGTTTCCTTTGATTGGAGTAATTTTTTTGAGCCTCACCTTCCTTATTCTGCACCCTTCCAAATAAGGGTTGAATTTAATTCAAAAAACATTTACCAATGTATTATAGATGAAGGATCCTCCACAAGAATTTTATCCTCCTTGACTTGGTGAGCTATGGGTTCTCCCAAGCTTGTGTCAGCTACCAGTGAGTTGTTGGATTTTTACTGAAGACCTAGTGAATATTTTGGGATTATTCCTTAGTTTCCTATGACATTAGGTGGGAAGACTGTCCTAGTCGATATGTTAGTAGTGAAAGGCCCTTCGGACTTCAATATGCTTCTTGGGCATGATTATGTATATGTTATGAATGCTATGGTGTGTACGCTCTTTCGAGTGATGCATTTTCCTCATAATGGAATCATTTCCACTATTTATCATATTTCATATGATAATGAACATCCTAATTTGAATTTAGCTTAGGTTACCCCTTTGTATGTTCCTAGTATTCAAGTACACTCTACCCCACCACAAGTGGATTATGTGGCGTCATATCCTTAGTGTTCAATTGCTTCTAGGAAGGAGCCTTTACAATCATGTTTTCCTTTTCGAGACAAGGTCTCAACAATTGATCATGTGATTTATCCAATGGGGGCACGGGAGCCCTTGCTTTACCCTATTGGCCCAAGGGATCTTGAATTTCCTCTTGAGTCTAATCTTACTATTTGTGAGACCTCAAGCCCTGAAATTTATGAGTCCTCGAGTCCCAATGTACATGATTTCTTGGATGTTAAATTTCCTTTGATTGAGGTTATCCTTGAAATGTTGATTATGGATCATTTACCATGGGAATACATGCATCGTATATTGTTCTTTCTTCCTGAACTGGAAATTTTATCGATTGACTATTGAAGAAACCTTTGGCCTGAACCTAGCAATAGGTTCTACCTGATGAATTATGTAGAATAAGTCGCAAGGTTGTGTGGTGCTTTGTACCATATTGTACTTTTCGGGATTTTTGTTTTCAAATGTTATATTCCATAGTGCATGTTGTTATCATAGGTTTATATATGGGATTTATTAACTTCTAGATGAGTGTTGTTGGTCATATATACAAGACTTTGGAGACATTTTTTGTTGGTACCTTTTTATTGTGTCAATCTATTCTGACAAGTAATGATCTCAAAATTGTCCTATTGGTTAGATTTCCCCTCCATTCATTTTGCATTATCCTTTTCCTAGATAATTTTTCCTTAGGATCGGCCTGACTAAGTTGTGAAAAAATATCTTCTTTGTTGTTTAGAAGTATTGTAATTCATGTGGTAGAGCCTACCATTCATGGGTACCCTAGTTAGAACCATGTTTGTAGTTTGGCATCTATGCTGAATTATTTTTGTAGGCTTGGGAGCCCTAGTTAGTTTTTCCATGACTTTACTATGAACCCACGAGGCTCCCACATTTATGTGTTAAGTTGTAATAATGCATTGGATTTTCCCACTTGCGCTTTTGAGCCTAATGTCATCTTCAACTCATTGTCATTTATCATGTTGCTTATGTATTCTCTCTAGTTGCTAGCCTTTTCATTTATTGCCTTTGTGAATTGACACATGTATCCCTAGAGGACAAATCCCTTGTATGTCCATATCCTACTCCCATTCCTTACATTGAGCGTAGGTATGTTCCCTACACTTGCAACTAGTTTGCTTGCTTGAGACACTCATTTGTTCCATTGTATCATAGAATTCTTTTATTCTTTTTGGGGATTTTATAACATGAAAAGGATAAAAAAATAAAATACAAAAAAAGAGGATGGGAAAGAGTCAAGTTCTAAGTTTGCCAGCAGTCATTTCACCCTTGAACAAAGCACTAAGTTTTGATTATTTGTCTCAATAGATTGGGTTTTTAGTGTGGATTTAAGAAACTGAACCTTGTTCATTAAGTATTTACTCCTCCCACTAATTATTCTTCCAGTCACTATGGAGATTTTGTTAATGCCTCATGTGTTGTAGACTTATGTCATTGTTCATTATTGAGTCTATGCTACCCAATTCACTTTCGTGTCGTGCTTTTGTTCAAGGGGATTTTTAGCATGTGTCAACCACTCCTCAAAACTTCTAAATTTGCATATTGGCCTTCTCGTTTTCAAGTACTTCTCAAAATTAAAAAGAATCTTTATCTTATACTCATGTCAGTATGGAAGGTCCCCATTAACTTCTTGCTAGAGACTTATCCCTTATCGACTATGATGTAGACCCCCCTTTCTCTCTCGGGGCTGCTCAACCTGTGGGTCTAGGATTGTTCAATTTACTGAGTCGAAATGGCTCTTCAGGCCCCTAAGGGAACCCAAGACAATTTACACAGACCCTTTTTCTCCTAGGCACAGATCCCGTGAGACCCACGAGCTCTTGTTAATCCCCTACTCCCTATTTTGGAATTTGAATAACAACAGGATCTAGCTCTCTAGGATAGGCCCTTTTCACCATGTGACCTCGGGCTATGACCCGGGGCTAAACCTCCTTAAGCACTTCAGGCTTCATAATTTCTCTCCTCACGTTGCGACCACTTATTCCAAAATCACAATCCTATAAAACCACAGAAAAGGATCCACAGTCCTCGTTCCTCTCCGAGATTGATGGCTCGGTTTCCTTCTTCGAAATTTGAGCTTCGGACGAATCTACATACACACCCCAAAAATCCTCCAGAGTGGCTCTCCAACGAATTGAAACTCCATCCTCCAGGTGTCCCCTTGCATATCGACGATCCACGCTTTTCCTTTAGGATCGATGACCCTCAATGCTTCGGGCTTCGACACTTTGGGAAATTCCAAAACACTTCTCCACAAGACCTTCAGAGTGCTAAGTCTCCAGACTAGCAGATCTTCTACCAAGTGTCCTCCTTCACGGACAACCCTGATGACCTTGCGACTTTGGGCTTCGCGAGTCCTTGCACTTCCACTCTCCAATTCCTCTAAAGTTCTTATGCTCAGGAATGCGAGATCTGGTGACACCTGTCCTTACCAATTAACAACCCAGATCTACTTCGGCTCCCGCCTCTTCAGGAGTTCTCCCAGCTTTGCTCTCTACTTTCTCTAGAATGATATGCCTCCAGACCTCCAAGTATATTGCCACATGCCTTCCTGCGCCAATGTATAGGATCAAATCCATTCTTCAGGATTTTGGGAGTTTTACAAACTCCACACACTGAGTCTTCCGTAGTGTCGTTGCTCCGGACAGCACAATCCACTGACACACATCCTTTGCAATGGATGGCTCAGATCTCCTCTGGCTCCCTGATCTTCAGGATTTATTTCACCTTATGCATCCCCTTCCTTTTGGAGTGTTTCCTTCTAGACTCCATGATCTAATGCCACGTGCCTCCTGGCGATCGACAGCCAGGATCTACTTCGCTCTTCAGAGCTTCGATAGTTTCACTCGCTATTCTCCTAGAATCTTCCAGAGTGCCTTGGATCTGGACTTCCATATATGTTTCCACCTATCAACCTTGAATATGGATGGTCCTGACTGGCTTCGGGACTTCTGGACTTCAGTTGCCCCATTCTCATGTGCACATTGAAAAGGTTAAGGTGTGTGCACCTTACCTGGATCCAACGATTGTTGATCCTTCACGCCCAGATCTGATGGCTAGAATCTGTTCTCCTCCTCAATGCAATCATCATGTCTGGACATGGATTTAGAGGTCTAGATCTCTCCCTACAACTTGATTCAAATACTGATGTTGCTCCTCCTCTTGAGCTTGCACTTTCTCCCGAAATTGGGAAAATTAAGTGTTCAAAGGTTTTGGCCCTTGAACCTTATCCTACAAGCTCGGCTACTTTGAGTATCGACTTGTTCTTTTCCTCCTGAGATTTGGGACTTGGAATAAGTCTACTTCCATGCACTCCTTGTGCTTGACTGACCTTCAAAAATATTTCTTTCAACACTTCGTCTGAGTGTTGGCCTGGTGCACTCCTTGCATAGGTCTTCCTCCAGTGTATTAGCAACTTTGTTTCACCTTGAGCTTCAACTGCTCAGACCTCAAAGTTCTTTGTCCATTTTGTTCCTTGAAGGGATATATGTTCTTTCTTGGCACCTTCTTCTCTAGCACTCCTTGTTGAGCTTACAGAGTGTTCAGAAACTCTGTGAGTGTCCTCCTCCTTGACACTCCTTTTCTTGAAACTTGAAATAGAGTTCACCTATGCACACTTGCACCTGCTCAATGCCCTCTTGGCAAAGCTCTACAGAATCTTCAACAACTTTGTCTCTTTGTGCCTATTTTGCACAGTCTCTCCTCCAAAGTATTTAATAACCTTGATGCTCCTCTTGATATTGTGAATGTTCTAGTGTGCCCTCCTGGCATGTTCCTCTCTGACTTGAAAGAGTTCAAATGCACACTCCTTGCGTTGGATACATAGTTTCAATACCCTGTTGTGCACTCCTTGCATAGCCTAAAGAACCCAAAACAACTCAACAACTCTCAAACAGATAGTGGAATCTATCTTAACCCTGCAAGTGGAAATTATCATACATCTACAACATATATTCATAACCACACACACCGATAACATTCAAATGCATCCATGAAAAAACATTCACCACACATGGATTGATAAACAGAGAAATATGTTCTTTTTTATTAATATCATAATACTAATTACAATACTTGATCTCGGATTGCAATTGATTCTCGGCTCTCCTCTCTCCTCTCTTGAGCTCTCTACCTGCTCATCTCTTCTACCTGTTTTTTTTTTTCATTTTGATACAAAGATATTTTACAAAAGAGGGGCTCCTCAAGCTCTCCCTCCAGCTCACCTAACTCTCATTAATTACATTGAATTACATTCAATGGCCATCTAGTCTGAATCAGATCTAGATCCCTCCTACTGTCATCCATAAAAGGTGACTCTATCTACAACATGTACAAAGGAAATAACTTGGATCTACCAAGACTTACAACATTTACTTTCTTTAATTACGTTTTAAAATTAAAATTTGAGGGGAAAATGAGAGGGTTGGCACCTCTCCCCTCCTTGAATGCGTGTTGTTGAGGTGGAGTGATGCTCCTGCATCAGACTATGACACATTTCTCTGATATTTTTACCTAGAGTATCACCCTGGGCCTATTTTCACCATTGATAGGTTACCTTACACTCAGTAGATGACATTCCATCATTGGTCATTAACTGAGTGGTTTCCCATGTGTTCAACGTCAACAACTTTATTCACACTTTGGAATTCATGTAGTACCTTTGGGTTCATTTTCCTCATTGGTGTAATTCCTCGCCTCTGTCTGTCATTTTCATTATTGGTCATTGCTTAGAGGGTCTCTTCTATGTTCTATTCCATTTGGTGCATGTGAGAGATATACTTAGAGGTGTGTCTGTCTAATATATTTTTTTTTATCCTTCATAATATTTGGCCTTATGTTGTCCCTCGTGTTGGATTATGGGGAATGTCTTAATTCCCTCCTTCCAGTGTATCTCTTCCCATCGACTTTAGTTCATTTTCTCTGGGATTGGGATCTAGAGTCTTTTTAGTACCTTGGGTCTTTCAGTCATCAGTGACAGGTTCCCTCGATATTGACAATGGTAATACATCAATGTCCTATGATCAATAGATTATACAAGTGTTTGATGTCAACTCATTCATTCACACTTGTTATAATTTACTAGGTACATTGACACCCATTATCATTATCAATGGGTTGTATCACATTTGTTAATGGTATGCATCAATGATCGGTAATCAAATGGTGTCTCACCATGTTTGACTTTATCTCATCTATTCACATGGTGTAGACTCGTATCATAGATAGTTTGCTTTGAAGACCTCTGGTCTGTAGTAGCATCACCTCTTTTATGCTCCTACCCAAGCTATATCGGAAAGTACCACTCATTTACATGAAATTGGTACTTGAGGAGGATCAAATTTTTCATCTATTTTATTCCAGTTATTCTCCTCTAATTCTAAGACATAGATCCATTATCTCTTTGTTCTTAGTTGTGATCTCTTTTTACATGGATCAATTGTGTACTCATTTTTCATGTCCATGATCATTTCATCTATACACATTTCATGGATATGTAATATAATTTATTTGGAAGCCATGATTTCATCACTCTTTAGCATGGGTATGCCCACCTCGAGAAGAGACTAGTCCCATACTTGATTTATTCTACAGGCTTTATTCAGGTCTCGTGTTCGGTGAACTTTGCTTAGGCCTGTTGTGCAGCCTCCTCCTAGATTTTATAATGTGTTTTATCCCTCAATTTCCCTTCTGACCTCACACATTTGAGGGCATATATTATAGCATATTTTTCCACATCACTGCATAGATGCACTTCTTAGCCTAAATCCTATATCTCTCTCCCTTTTGTAGACAAAAATTCCCCAAAAATTCCTCCTCATAAACTCTAAAAAAAAAATTGGCAATCCATACACTCATTGTACATTGGAATCTCATTTATGAAACTTTATATATGCTTGTTGTCCTTCAGCAGAGTGTGTATGCCTCTTAATACACTAAAAATTATATAATTTTCAAAAAATGCACCTTTTTGGGCGATTTCTTGGGCTTTTTTCGGTCATTACCCATTATAGCTCGTTCCTAACTACTCCAAATAACTTCCTAAGGTATAAATAAGTTACATTGGGTGAATGAGAGGAAGGAATACATTGAAGCATCATTATGCTATCAAATTTTTGCTTGGGTTTGCAAGCCCCTTTCCTGAGTTTTTAATATTTTCCCCTTTTATTCCTGGAAACCATTGTTTATGTTGATGATTACAGTTGCGTGAGCCATCCTCCAGGGAACAGACCTGAGAGAGATACCATGAGGTGGGTCTGTGGTTCCTATCTGATATAGAATTGGAACGTTGTGTTGTACTCCTCCTTACAAAGAGTTGAGATGAACTCCAGATGATTCTCCTATGTAACGTAGTGAGAAATAAGATCTGTTGAGTTGGACGTGCTTGTGGTTGAGCACAAGTTAATGTGTGAAATCCCATGAGTTGGGTGCATCATTCTGAGATAGATATGAAACGATGTATTATCCTCCTTTGAGAAGAGATTTGAGATGATGAACTCCATATGACCCTCCTGTGTAACGCGGTGAGAAAGAAGATATGTTGAGTTGGACGTGCATGTGGATGAGCACAGGTGAACATGGTCCTAGTGGTTGAGCACTAGTGAGTGTGGTTCTCATGTGAGATGCAGTGAGATAGAGAGACATCCATGTGGCTGATCACATATGGATGTGATCCTATTGGTTGAGCACTAGTCGGTGTATAATATCCCTTTCTATATTGTTCAAGAGTCAGACTTACCTGTAACCCTAATTTTTATGTAAAAGGGTACAGGTCGGCCCCACCTTAATGTAAAAGATAATTAATATGGTAATTATTAATTATATTATAAGATATTGAGGTCAGACCTGTTATGACAATAGACACTACTCTTTATAGGTTTAGTCTAATATAAGTAAAGGTAAATTCCCCATTGAGGAATCATATAGTGTGATTTTGGAAATTTTAGAAAGTACTTCTTCTTGGTAAAAGTGTGCACCTCTCTTGGGCACTAGTATTCTAGGGTTTGTAATAACCCTTTTATGTGCTAGGTTTTTATGGTGGTGGAGGTATTTCTCTAGGTTTTTTGTGCTAGATTAATATCTTATAGAGTCTATCATTCATAAAAAAAATTCCTATAGTTTAAGTAGCATAGTTATTAATAGAGAATTCCTAAAACTCTCAAGAAAGATTTCAATTCTAACTCTGTCATCTTAATATGTTAAGGTTTAAGAGGTTGATTTGAACCAATTTTTCCATCCATCATTTTTTCCAATTTGGTGCTCTACTATCCACGTCGTGAGATTACATCAAAAGAAATAATTCTTACAGAACTCCCATAGAACTCCCATACCTTGTTGATTGTTGATTACATTTTGTGTAATGCAATCTTACCACGGGCCAAATATTTTGACTTACTGCCTGGAGTTTGAGTAGTTTAAAAAACATCATGTTTAAGGGTGGATGGTAAATTCAATCCTGAGGATTTAATTTGTGTATGTAACTTATAGTCAATGAAAATGATTTTATGATTGGTTTGAGCTTATACATTTATAAATTAGATCTAAATAATTTGTAAGTAATCACTATAGTTGGTTTTAAATTGGTTGAACCATCCTTGTTGAAGGTATGTAGTAGATAGGGAAATAATACATCACAAATTTAAAATGGATTCTCTCTCTCAGAATTACCCTCAACTTAGTAAGAACAAGGGTGAGACCATCAAACTAGATTCTCTCTTAGAATTACCCTCAACTTATTAAGAACAAGGGTGAGACCATAGAACTCAGCTCTAAAATTTGACCCAATTTCTCATGTGTATAAGGGTGAGGATGCAGACTTGGTTGGTTATAAGAGTGAGGATGAAGACTTAATTGGTTTGGAAACCATTTGGACACTTCTTGATTTTTGGCTACTTGATTATAAATGAAATTATATTAATTAAAAATTAATTGTAGTTTAGTTATTAGTTCTCTTTCTAAAAAAAGTTATTTGTTACCTATAGATTAATTTGTCAATCTGAAATCCATTCAACTTGAAATCTCCATAAAAATTACATGACAATTCAATCTCCTTCGCTTCAGTGCATGCAATCGATTTGCAAGCATTACTTATGATCTTTACCATTTAATTTTCCTGTTGAAATTGAAATATATAAATATTAAAAAATTATATGTTATAAAACATATTTTACATAAAACCTATAAAAAATGATTAAAATTACCTTAAGAAAATTTGGCTTGGACGAACATTGCAAAAACATGTGTCAAATTAATCACCAACCAATAAAATTAGTATTTGGTTATGATACACAATAGGATTAGGATCTAGTTATGCATGTTTGGTTACATTCTCACCATGTGCATGTTTGGTTAGTTTTTTTTTGTAATTTGGATGCTTGAAGATGTGAGCTAAGAAGTAACTTAGTGTTTATTTACATGTTTTCAACTATGAATTCCCACTAAGAGAAGGTTAAATTTCCACCAACTAATTTCGTGTGTATTAAATTATCTCAAAACAACATTAACTTCTTTTCTCCTTATTTGTTAGTTTGGTTTTTTTTAATTACTAAACCTTATATCCAATAAAATTAACTCCAATGGAGAAGTTATTTGTTATCATCATGCAATGGTTATTTCCCAGTTATGAAAAAGTTGTTACAATGGGAAAATTTTCCTTTGAAATACTATTATAGAAGCTTGAAGAAAATTAATACAAAAGAAAATTTATAATAGATCATTGAGGAAAAGGCTCCACATGATGCTTCTTCATTCTAGCATAGGATTAAAACAACTTTAGTTGATCTCCTTGAGCATAACAAAGATCCATCATCACAAATATGTTTGATCCATCAAAATGGGGTAATGATGTGCAGTGATTGTAAGGCTCCAATGATGTGCAGTGATTGTAAGGCTCCATTAAAGGGGGGAATTATTTTCAGTTCAAAAATGGTCAAGGATCACTATTTTTACTCAAAGATGCACAATAGATTTTGTAATGTCCCACCATTACGACAACACATGACGTACAACATGTCACAAAAAAAGCCATGAAGAAAAACATCATTAGAGATAAGTGGCTTATAGATAGGGGGAGAAGCCCCAAGGAGAATTCACTCTTTTCCATTGATGTCAAAGGGGGAGAGAAAAATAGAGGCATGGAAACGAAGAGAAGATGCATGAAGACAAGGGGAGCTAGCATGAGCATGAGAAGTGTTGTGTCTAAGTGTTTCCATCAATGCCAAAGGTAGAGATTGTTGAAAGATTGGTTGTCATTGAATTGTTGAAATATTAGTTGTGATTGATGTCAAGGATTGGTGGGAGACTTACTATGAGCAAAAGGAAACTGAGGAATCTGAAATATTTTTGGTTACACCCACTTGGGATTCTTTCAGGAATGTTATTAAGGAACAATACTACCCTGTTGGAAGTTACAATGACCAGTGTATGAAATGAACCACACTACGATAGGAAAGGGACCACATAGTACCAAAGTTCACAAATATATTTGATACCTTGTGCACCAAGTTGGGTATCAAAGACTCCAAACGATATTTGGTTTTCAAGTATTGCACTGTCTGCATAGATACATTCAAACATAAATGGAGTTTCTAGACATCTCATCATTAGGCGTGGCTTATCGATATGTTATCAAATTAAACAAAAGAAGTGGGAGTTTGGATCTACAAATTCCTCATAGCAAAAGCAGGGAAAAGGTATCCCTAACCCACAAAAAAAAGGACAGAGAAAGGATAGACCCCCTCAAGAAAACCATTACAAGTCATAAACAAATAAGGGTAATAAGAAGACGAAGAAAGACACTGGAAAGTGGTGTAAATTCCATAAAATCCATTGGCATAACATTGATGAATGTCACTCGAAGAAGTCATTAGTGGTTGAGTTGAAAGCCTCAAAGCTAGAAGTAAGTTCCAACTCTGAATAATATCTACAGAAGGTGAAGTAGATAATTGATGCAGAACCCAGTGCCACTGTCACCACCACCAAGATCCATCCAAGTGAACCAGAAGAACCAGAGGAAAGTGAACACATTTTTCACTCACATATATGGGTGAAGGGTGCTCCATTGCATTTCATTATCGATAGAATAAGTCAAAATAACATGATCTCAGCAAAGGTGGCCAAGCGGTTGAACTTGTCGATGATACCACACTCGCATCCCTACACCATCGGTTGGCTCCTCCAAGGAAAAGATCTTCACGTCAGCTAATAGTGTTGTTTTCCCTACGACATCAACCCTTCAAGGATGAGGTATTGTGTGATATTGTGATGTTATTTTAGGCCAACCATACTTTTGGAAATGACATGTTGTATATGATTCTAGACCTCGCAGTGTTATTATTACTTTGGGTAGAGAAATGTACAAGATACCAGAGGTGGCTCCACCTACCGCCATTTATTTGATCTCTGTAGGGAGGTCATTTCCCAGAATGGGAAATTTTTCTTCTTCGTGATTTTCTCTCAAAGTGAATAAAAGGTTGCAGCCACATCCATGGCCTCTCCACACAGCAGAAGCAGGTGGACAAGATCTTGGAAGATTACAAAGGCATCTTCTCTGCACCCACCGAGGCACTTCTACATAGTTAGGTCAAGCATTCATTCGATCTAACCCATGGTGCACCTCTACCCAATGGGACAGTCTATTGCTTCTCTCTGATGGAAAATGAGGAAATCAAGTGATAGATCCAATATTTTCTTCAAAAGGGGCACATCTGACCCAGCTCCTCACCCTGCGGGAGCCCAATTGTACTCGTGCAGAAGAAGATGGGACTTGGTGACTTTGTATTGACTACAGATCCTTAAACAAAATCACATTCAAGAACGAGTACCCAATTCCCCAAATTGACGACCTTCTTGACTATCTCAAGGGAGCCAAGTTTTTCAGTAAGAATGACCTGAAGTCTGGCTACCACCAAGTCCCAATAGAACAAACCGATGTATGGAAGACTACTTTCAAGTCCAAAGAATGTATTTTCAAATGGATAGTCATGCCCTTTTGTTTGACAAATGCTCTAGAAATGTTCATGACATTGATGGATGATATATTGCATCCTTTCACCAATTATTTTTTGGTGGTATATCTGGATGATATCCTCATCTTCAGCAAGAATTGGGAAGAACATTTGCAGTATATTCAGCAGGTCCTTCACACTCTACGACAACACAAGCTATATGCTAACTTGGAAAAATGTTCTTTCAGCGTGAACAAGGTCCAATACCTAGGCTACATTGTTGATGAGTATGGTGTGCATGTGGATCTAGCCAAGATCCAAGTAATTTGTAATTGGCCAGCCCCGACCACACTAACCGAGCTTCGAAGTTTCTTAGGAGTTGCCAACTTCTATCGTAGGTTCATGTTGGGATTCTCCCATATTACATGGGACCTCATCCAAGTGAACAAGGGTGGTGGTAAGGTAAATTTTGTGTGTGTTAAGTCACAACAACAAGCATTCAATGATCTAAAAATCACTTGTGCTCAGCTTTGGTACTCTCCTTACTCGATCTGCAGCAACCTTTTGAGATTGAGATTGATTCCTCAGACTATGTCGTGGGCACAGTTCTCACTCAGCATGGTCATCCATTGGAATATCATAGTGAGACACTATCATATGTCATCAGTAAGTACCCCACCTATGACAAAGAAATGTATTCCATTGTACAATCCTATCAACAATGGAAGCATTACATTCTTAGGAAGGTGAGAGTCATCCACATTGATCACAAACCTCTGTAGTTCATGCAAACACAAGGAAAATTGTAGAATTACCACCATCAAAAGTGTTCCACATATTTGCAGTAGTTCCATCTCAACATCAAATATAAAGCAGGGAGAACCAATCATGTCACTGATTGCCTCAGTCAACCTCCAGTTGCATCCTTAACCATTGTTCTCCATTCATGTGCCCATGAGGCATATGAGTGGCCCCAACTCTACAAGAGTGATCCTAACTTCTCTAACACTTACCAAATGTTGGGAACAGGCATGACTATGACTAGCTTTCATCTTTCAGACAGACTATTATGTCATCTGGGCCACCTTTGTGTTCCTTCAAGTTAGCATGTGAAGTTGATTTGGGAAGCTCACTACATTTGGATGGAGAGACATTTTGGCACGGAAAATACCATGGAAGTACTACAGAAAAAAATTTATTGGTTGAAAATACACCAAGACATCAGCAAGTATATCAGGTCATGCATTGCCTGCATCATTTCCAAACCAGCCACTAAGAAGCAAGGCATGTACACCCCTCCTGACATGCCATGGGAATACATCTAATTGGAATACATGTCGGGACTTCCTTCAACCAAGAAGATAAATGACTGTGTTTTTGTGGTGGTTGATTGGTTTTCTAAGATGTCCATCCTAACAGCCTGTAAGAAGAAAATCACAACAAAGGCCATTGCCAAGCTCTTCTTTGAACAGGTGTGGGTACACTTTGGGATACAATAGATCATCATATTATATAAGGATGGTATGTTCCTAAGAACATTTTGGTTTAGCCTTTGGTCACTGTTGGACACCAAGATCACCAAATCCACCGTATTCTACCCCCAAAATGATGGTCAGACGAGGTCATTAATAGAATGATCATGCATATCTTACACATGTACAACTCCAAACATCCACACACATGAGATAAGACTCTCCCCTATTTTCAGCATAGCTACAACAAATCCCTTCATAGCTTGACCAACCATAGTCCCTTTTAGGTGGGGTTGGGATTTCAACAATTGGGTCCCATTGTTGTCATGCTACCCCTCGCATCCACACAGGAAGATTCATCTTGTGCCCAACCTAAGGCCAACAAAGACACCAAGTTTATTGAACGGATTTATCACATTTGGCAAAAGGTCCATGATATTTTACAGAAATCCAATGCTAAGTAAAAAAAGTGCCATGATCAACACCGAACCTTACATTTTATCTCAAGTTTGGTTGCATTTGTAGAAAGAGCACCTTAGAGTGTAGTGTCCCCAAGGTCGAGCCCCATATTAAACCATGTTCTGAAAGGAATTGTAATTATGATTTATAGGCTGGTGAGCCGAGTTCTTATAAGCTGGATGCTTATGTGTTGTTAGGCCAGGGAGCCTAAGTGTTGAAGGCCAGGAGCCTGTTGTTGTATATGTAATCATGCAGAACAATTAATAAAACATAAACACCACCATGTGCAGACCGACCACGATGAATGAGTGAAGGGGGACTAAGCATCCATAGGGTGGGCAAGGAATTAGGGGCTGAAGGTGGGAAAAGGGACTAAGTGTTGAGCCTAGGGGCTAAGCCTAGGGGGCTTAAGCCTAGGAATAATATTTTAATATTATCCCAAAAGACATGTGCATTTTATGTTTTATCCTAAGTTCCTGGCAAGGGGAGAACATGCAAGGGAGACGCGTGCTGGTGGAACGCATGCAGTTTCATGGGTGACAAGTGTCAACCCTGATGCATGTGAATAAAACAGCCAGGGTGAGCCGTGAGAAGGGTTCCTCCTCCATTCCACCCGACTACCTGAGCGTGTAGAGAGCACTGAACAGTACGACCAACCCAACCTCTGCAAGAATACCGCGTGCATTCTGAGAGTCATGAACCCGTATTGTCTTTGATAGTCCATGCACATCCTTTGTCTAAATGATCGAACCTATGCGTGGAGGCTCTGTTCCAAAGCCAAGACCCTGAACCATTCCACCATTGTTGAATCAGTGGGGAAGCCTATGTTGTTCTGAAGAGTCGGTCTCACCCTCCATTCTGAGTCGTGGAGTTTGTGTTGACCCCTGCAGGATTTACTCATCACGCATTCTTGTGAACCATCACTGTGAGGCCTTGAGCCATTGTTGAGCCTGTTTGAGAGGCCATGTTTGTATTTTAAGTTGGCTATGGTAACCACGCAGAGCTGGACTATGCGTGGCTTGATGGCCAGCGCGAGTTGTGATTGAGCCTGTGTGTGATCTCTCTCTAGGTGAGGGAGGTGGATGTTGTTGGAAGAGGTTTCTTCCAAAGAGTGTCCAGCACCAACTTCAGGCTCTGAGACTTCCTGATCCAACCTGTTGCCAAGACCCAGAGAGGGAGGTTAGCACCGATGGACTGTGCTTGTGAAGTTGTATACTCCCGGGCGGAACAGGCATGTGGGGAATGAGGGTCTGATAGTAGTGGGCGTAAGATGGCATCCTGGGAAGAATGCTTCCAGATTTTATGTGTTGTTTTCCCTGTAACCTCAGCCTAGCCTAGGATTCCTTGCCTAGGGGTGGAGCTTAGTCCCAGCTCGGGGGTGACCCACTGCTGAGCTAATGAGCAGTGTGGTCTAAGGCTGGGAGGTTCATGGAAGGCCTGCACTTGGTTGGTGGGATCTACCATTGTTAGAAGATAATCTGATTATGCTTTAATCATGTTTTGTATGACTGTGTTGCTTATGTATCACGATTTCCACTATGTATATGAATTATTATGAAACCCTATGGATTGTTAATTATAGCAGTAGATAATATGTTTACTTTGAGCTTGAATGTGTTTAATTGTTGAATGCATGTGGATTATATAACATCTGTATGAGTTATGTGCAAGGTAGCATAGAGGTGTGCTACAGTTTGGTATCAGAGCCAGGGTTTCGACACTGAGCCTAGATGGGCCAGTGGAGCGGTCTTTGGACCGAGGATGCGAGGGGAAATTGGGTCTAGAAGGCCAATTTCGGACCCTGGTGTGCTCCAAAGTGTCAAGAAGTTACTTGACGAGTTTTTAAGATCAGGAGATATAGCGTCATTATGAAACCACAACCAGTATGGTATAAGTCCACAGGGAGAGAGGACTCCACACCAGAAGTGTAGGAGCTTTAGGATCTGTTCGGGAGGGAAGGTGAACCCTCATGACCATTAGATCTGGAAAGTGTGCACGGGTTTTAAAGCCCTTTGGAAATTGCATAGGAGTGTGGAAATCGCGATACGCGAAATCCTGAATTAGTTAGGAACCGTCTGAGCCGTCAGATCTCGGTTGGAAAACCCGACAGCCGTTGGATCTATCGGGAGATATTTGAGGGTTAAAATCCCAGTGAATAGGGATGAAAGCCCTGAAATAGATCTAGAACGTCCAAATGACAGAGGCCATGTGTCATGAGATTACCCATTTTGGGAAATCAGAGATCGGGGATTCGGGAGTTCCGTTGACAAGAACTTGGACTCTCGCCTTGATAAATTCCGACCCATAATGTCAAGACGTTAGCATGTGGCTAAGTCCCGATGAATGGATGAGATTCCTTCGGGGAATATCTGGGTCTGTAACGACCGTCCGATGTGAGGAAGAGATGCCGGCTTTAAGTTGAGGCATGAAATACAAAGAGGCACTACGTTTATTTGAACCGTGATCATGACCCACGATCACATGGGAACGGAGAGAGAGAGAAAGAGCTATATTGTGCTAGACCTCCATCAGTAATTTGGGGGTTCTGATTCTACAGAAATAAATGGAAAAGTTGATTGAGGTAGCAGGTATGATTGAGGAAGAAATTGACGTTTTGGGAGATGGGAGGTGAGAAGAGGTGAACACCTTCGAAACCTGAAATCCCGAAAAAATCTACACCGTAGATCGTGGGCGATGAACCTGACTGTTGGATCAAGTAAGTTAGTAGACAGTGAATTCATTATTTTGACAAATGGAAGTTCAATATGTGTGGATGCACAAACTTTCGACACCCGAAACCCCGAAACACCGAAAGTATTTTCACCGTAGATCTGAGAAAGATATGACTGTTGGATTTTTCTAGGAATGGATGTGGACACATGGAGATGTACCACGTGCCAGTGGGTCGAGAAGAGAAGCGAGAGAGGTGGGACCCGATGACGTCATTAAAAATCAACGTGGGGCCTCATGAACGTACCACATGCCACAGTGGTGAAGGGCGACAGCTGTGCTGTGGGCCCGGACAATAAAGTAATTCATGATTTTGGGGACTTGCGAGATAAGGGCATGGGAGCTCGACATTGAAACTCACGAAGTCACAAAGTAGCAAGAACGAGAGGAGAAAATTCAACATCGCTTCTCGGGGTTTCGTGAAAGGGAGGCACTAGGGTTGGATGCCACAGCTCACGAAGGTGAGAGTAGCGAAGAGTTCTATCACTTAGCCCTAGACTATGGTCATGCGTAGCAGACGCTAGCGAGGAGGGAGCCATACCCGTGTCGCATCTCGGGTATCAGTGGTTAGAGGAAATGAGTCGAGGGTATTCGACTCATGAACTCGCGAGATCGCGAGTTGAAAAAAGGGTGACTCTAGTTACGAATATTTAACCGTTGGATCTTCATGGGCCAAAACCCGAAGTCCCGAAATCCCGAAGTGCCGAAAATGAAATTTTCAAAAACACGAAAATTGCAGAACCAAACGAGAGCTCAAAAAACTTAATTAAATCAAAATGTCTTTTGTTCTTGTTCGTATTGGCTTATAAATGTTATGGATTGTTCCAAAGGAGTAATGGCCTAACACACTTCGAATTTAATTGCACAGTGCGTGTGTAGAGTTCAATGAAGGTCCAGACTCCAGTTAACTAACGCCAAGTATGGAGTGGGGAAAGGTGATGATTGCCTCTGAAACAGGAGATGAACGGGAAGGAAAGGATGTCAATATGGGAGTGGAAGGATTGCCTCCGAAACAGGAGACGAACGGGAAGGAAAGGATGTCAATATGGGAGTGGAAGGATCAAACTCCAACGGGCATGGAAAAGAGAAGGATAAAGAAGGACACATAATGAAAATCATTGAAGGATTGCAAAGAGAGGCCAAGGATCGTCGAGCTGATAGTCGAAAGCTCATGAAAGTTAGGGATCGGCAGGGTGAATTAAACTTAAAATTTTTGAAGAGCCTGGAAAGAATAGAGAAGAAACTCGAGAAGGGAAGAGACTCAAGTACGACGGAGAGTCACAGAACCCATGGGAGAAGAAGTAGGCCGAGGAGTGGTAGCCGACATCTTAGTCACTCCCAAAGATATTCTGACAGGAAGACACACAGTAGTTCAAGCCCATCCCCTGCCAGAAAACATCGAAAATCTAGAAAGGAGGAATTGAAAGGGGAGATGAACAAGATTAAGCCTCCAACATTCAATGGAGAACATAAGAAGGAGGAAGATGCCGAGACATTGTTGCTTGGCATGAAGAAATACTTCCAACTACAGAATTATTCCGCCCATGAAGAAGGAAGAATTGTAATGTACCAACTGAAAGGAAAAGCATCCATGTGGTGGGATCAGTTTGTGCAGGTGCAGCACATCAGAGAGAAAGAGGTCACTTGGAAGGAATTTAATAGGTATTTCGAGAAGAAATACCTGACTAAAAGATACTATGACATAAAGATGAAGGAGTTCTTCGAACTCAAGCTAGGCAGCATGACTATTGTTGAGTATGAACGAAGTTTCCTAGAACTACTGAAGTATGTTTCATTCATCAAAGATGAGGCTATCAAGATTCAGAGATATCTGAGTGGAATGCCACCTTCCATGAGTGACAAGATTCAATATGATGATCCTAAGACCATGGAAGAAACAATAAGAAAGGCGAAATGCTTGTATGAACAGCGAGTAATGCCCATCCTTCGGAAGGTTTGGAATGATCAGAGGAAGTTTAAGAAGGAACAGAGGCAGAAGGGAAACAAGTATTCCTTTTTCAGAAACAATCATCAGGGATAGCCATCATTTAGAGAGCCGAGAATGACTGAAGAGGGAGCACAAAGACAGAGACAGACGCCCATTCAGTGTTGGGGTTGTCAAGGAAACCACAAGTACAGAGATTGTCCTCATAAAAATGGTAAAGCGAGAACTGTACATATTGTTCAACAAGTTGAAACAGTGGGAAATATGGGCAGTAGAATGTCAAGGATCTACACAGCCCTGGACAACAAGCAAGAATAATTTCAATCACACATGATTGAAGTGGAAGGTACGATCAACAACTGACCACTTGTTATTTTAATTGATTCAGGGGCTAGCCATAGTTATGTACATCCTAGAGTTGTGGAAAGTTTGCATCTAACGAGAAGCAAACATGAGAAGCCTTGGTTAGTGCAGTTGGCCACAGGGACCAAGAGGAAGGTCACTAAATTGGTTAAGTCTTGTTCAATGGACATGAAAGGAATGAGCACTAAGGATAAATTGAACATTCTACCTTTAGGCTCATATGATTGCTTAATTAGGATGGACTGGTTGGACCAGCACCATGCTCTTCTGGATTGTCGTAACAAGAGGTTTACCTCCCTGAACAAGGAGGTAAATTAGGTAACATTCCAAGGAATTCCCAGAGCCGTGGCTGTTAGGGAAATCTCAACCATGCATCTGAAGAAATGTTACCGGAAAGGTTATCAATTATTTGCAGCTGGGGTGGAAGAAGCATCCCAAGATGAAGTCTCGAATCTGGAAGACCACAAAGTACTCAAATAATTCAAGGACATATTTCAGGAGGTACCTGGACTACCTCCGAAGAGGTACATCGATTTTTCTATAAATTTGATGCCTAGAGCAGCTCCAGTTTCGAAGGCTTCTTATAGAATGAGCACACCAGAGCTGAAAGAGTTACAATTGCAGCTTGAAGAGTTACTAAAGAAAGGTTACATTCACCCCAGTGTGTCACCGTGGGGAGCCCCGGTCCTATTCGTGAAGAAGAAAGATGGGACATTGAGGCTGTGCATTGATTTTCGGCAATTGAATAAGGTTACTGTCAAGAACAAGTATCCTCTGCCAAGGATTGATGATCTTTTTGATCAGTTGAAGGATGTGAAAATATTTTCGAAAATAGATCTCCAATCAGGATATCACCAAGTGAGAATAAAGGATGAGGACATCAGCAAGACTGCCTTTAGAACAAGGTATGGTCATTATGAATTCGTGGTGGTGTCGTTTGGGCTGTCCAACGCACCTGCTGTTTTCATGTGCTTAATGAATGGAGTGTTCAGAGATTATTTGGACAATTTTGTCATAGTCTTCCTGGACGACATTTTGGTGTATTCCAAGATAGAGGAAGAACATGAGCAACACCTAAGAATGGTGCTACAGGTGTTGAGTGAACACCAGTTGTACGCAAAACTGAGAAAGTGCTCATTTTATCAAAGGCAAATCCATTACTTGGGACACATTATATCTGAAGAAGGGATCATTGTGGATCCCGAAAAGGTAGAGGCCATTCGAGAATGGCCAGTGCCAAGGAATGTGGTAGAAGTTAGATCTTTTATGGGTATGATGGGCTAATATAGGAGGCTTATAGCTAGATTCTCAAAGATAGCTCATTATATCACTTCCTTGCAAAGGAAGGAGAAGAAGTTCCAGTGGACTAAAGAATGTGAGAGAAGATTCCAGCAATTGAAGCAGCTGCTAACTAGTGCTCCAATCCTAAAGATTGCATATCCAAACAAGGATTACGTAGTGTGCACAGATGCATGTAAGGAGGGGCTAGGAGGAGTTCTCAGCCAAGAGGGATTTTTAGTTTGTTATGAATCCCAAAAGTTGAAGGAACATGAGAAGAATTATGCCACTCACGATTTAGAGCTGGCAGCAATCGTCCACGCCTTGAGGAAATGGAGACATTACCTCATGGCCAAGAGATTCGAGTTGAGGACAGACCATAACGGTCTGAAGTATTTATTTGATCAGCCGACCTTAAATTCCAGGCAAATCAGATGGCTGGAGTTTCTGTGCGAATATGAATTTGATATCAAGAATATCAAGGGGAAAGAAAATAAGGTGGTTGATGCACTCAGCAGAAAAGTGCACGAATTACATGCTGCAGCCATTAGCATGTACCGGACTGAGATGAAAGACAGAATTTTGGAAGCTGCAAATACTAATTTGCAGTACAAAGGTCTTGTAGCAAAGCTACAGCAGTGTGAGGGACCACAGACCAAGGAAAGTTACACCTTGGGAGTTGATGGTTTACTTTTGTATAAAACAGAGTGTATGTACCCAATGTCCAAGAATTGAAGTTGGCAATTCTAAAGGAGATGCATAACGTGGCTTATGCTAGACATCTTGGATATTAGAAGACTATGGCAGCAGTGAAAGGCCATTATTTTTGGCTGGGTTTGAAGAAAGAAATCGTTGAATACATCGCCAGATGTATGGAATGCCAAAAGGTTAAGGCTGAGCACAGGCACCCAGTAGGGTTGTTGCAACCTTTACCCATTACTGAGTGGAAATGGGACGTGGTAACAATGGATTTCATCACCGGACTACCTAGAACAAGCAAGAAGCATGATTCAATCATGGTGGTGGTGGACAAGCTTACTAAAGATGCCCATTTTATTCCACTGAAAACCACCCACAGGGCAGCTGATGTTGCTGATATCTTTTTAAAAGAAGTTGCACGCTTACATGGAATTCCTAAGATAATTGTGTCTGATAGGGACCCGAAATTCACCTCGAATTTCTGGAAAGGACTGTTCAAAGGATTCGGAATGAGTCTGATGGACAAACAGAGAGAGTAAACAGAGTAATAGAAGACATGCTGAGAATGTATGTGATGGATAAACCATCAAGCTGGGAATACTACCTGCATTTGGTAGAATTCACCTACAATAATAGGTATCATGCGTCATTGAAGATGAGCCCATTCGAAGCGCTCTATGGAAGAAAATGCAACACTCCAGTGAGCTGGGATAATCTAGCTGACAGAGTAGTAGTTGGGCCTGAGCTACTCAAAGAGATGGAAGACCAAATGATAAGAATTAAACATAATCTAAAAGCTCCCCAGGACAGGCAGAAAAGTTACACTGATAGTAATAGAACCCATAGAGAATTCAAAGTGGGTGACCATGTTTTCCTGAAAGTGAAAACTAACAGGAGTTCCCTGAGGCTGGGAAGTTGCGCCAAGTTGGCAGCAAGATTTTGTGGGCCATTTGAGATCCTGGAAAGGAATTGGCTGGTTGCATACATGCTTGCATTACCCGCATCTATGACTGTACATAATGTGTTTCATGTTTCACTGCTTAAGAAATATGTACCTGATGCTAATCATGTTATCAATTGGAATGTGATTCAGGTGGAACCAGAAGGTGTCCTGCAAGTGCATCCTGTGCGCATATTGGACAGGAAAAGAAAACAGCTCTGAAATCGAGCTATAGAGCTTGTAAAAGTCTAGTGGACCTGGTACGATCCTGAGGACACGACATGGGAGCATGAAGAGGTTATGCGGGTAGAGTACCCGCATCTTTTTGAAATTTTTGAAAGGCTTGCAGAGACAGTGTAAGTTTCACTAAGGACAGTGCAAAAATAAGGGGAGGGGAATTGTAGTGTCCCCAAGGCCGAGCCACGTAGTAAACCATGTTTTGAAAGGAATTGTAATTATGATTTATAGGCTGGTGAGTCGAGTTCTTATAAGATGGAGGCTTATGTGTTGTTAGGCTAGGGAGCCTAAGTGTTGAAGGCCAGGAGCCTGCTGTTGTATATGTAATCATGCAGAATAGTTAATAAAACATAAACACCGCAATGTGCAGACCGACCACGATGAATGAGTGAAGAGGGACTAAGCATCCATAGGGTGGGCAAGGAATTAGGGGCTGAAGGTGGGAAAAGGGGCTAAGTGTTGAGCCTAGGGGATAAGCCTAGGGGGCTTAAGCCTGGGAATAATATTTTAATATTATCCCAAAAGACATGTGCATTTTATGTTTTATCCTAAGTTTCTGGCAAGGGGAGAACATGCAAGGGAGACGCGTGCTGGTGGAATGCATGTAGTTTCATGGGTTACAAGTGTCAACCCTGACGCATGCAAATAAAACGGCCAGGGTGAGCCGTGAGAAGGGTTCCTCCTCCATTCCACCCGACTACCTGAGCATGTAGAGAGCACTGAAAAGTACGACCAACCCAACCTCTGCAAGAATACCGCGTGCATTCTGAGAGTTGTGAACCCGTATTGTCTTTGATAGTCCGTGCACATCCTCTATCCGACTGATCAAACCTATGCGTGGAGGCTCTGTTCCGAAGACGAGACCCAGAACCATTCTGCCATTGTTAAACCAGTGGGGAAGCCTGTGTTGTTCTGAAGAGCCGGTCTCACCCTCCATTCTGAGTCGTGGAGTCTATGTCGACCCCTGCAGGAGTTACTCATCATGCATTCCTATGAACCATCACTGTGAGGCCTCGAGCCATTGTTGAGCCTGTTTGAGAGGCCATGTTTTTATTTTCAGTTGGCTATGGTAACCACGCAGAGCTGGACTATGTGTGTCTTGGTGATCTCTCTCTAGGTGAGGGAGGTGGATGTTGTTGGAAGAGGTTTCTTCCAAAGAGTGTCCAGCACTAGCTTCAGGCTCTGAGACTTCCTGATCCGGCATGTTGCCAAGACCCAGAGAGTAAGGTTAACACCGATGGACTGTGTTTGTGAAGGTGTATACTCCCGGGTGGAACAGGCATGTGGGGAATGAGGGTCTGATAGTAGTGGGCATAAGATGGCATCCTGGGAAGAATCCTTCTAGATTTTATGTGTTGTTTTCCCTGTAACCTCAGCCTAGCCTAGGATTCCTTGCCTAGGGGTGGAGCTTAGTCCCATCTTGGGGGTGACCCACTGTTGAGCTGATGAGCAGTGTGGTCTAAGGCTGGGAGGTTCATGGAAGGCCTGCACTTGGTTGGTGGAATCTACCATTGTTAGAAGATAAGTATCTGATTATGCTTTAATCATGTTTTGCATGACTGTACTGCTTATGTATCATGATTTCCATTGTGTATATGAATTATTATGAAACACTATGGATTGTTAATTATAGTAGTAGATAATATATTTACTTTGAGCTTGAATGTGTTTAATTGTTGAATGCATGTGGATTATATAACATCTGTATGAGTTATGTGCAAGGCAGCATAGAGGTGTTCTACATACAAGACCCCATCGGAAGATTTGTACACTTCGCTATGGACCTTACACCATCACCAAGGTTATGGGTGGCAATGCTTTTGAGATAATTATTCTCCCATTCCTTGGCATGCACCCAATGTTCAATGTGGACCTCTGTCAACCATACTTCCCACCATTATTGGACACATCGGATATCGCAAAGAAGTTGACACTAAAATATATCAACCCTGATTGGATGTAACAGGAATTCATTGATCATATCATGGACACTCATATTAAGGGCACTCCCCAACAGAGGATCTAGCTTTATCGGGTTGTCATAGCATGGCAACTACTGCACCAACACAAGTGGCTCACTCGGGGCCAAGTTCAGCAAATGTTTCCCCATCTCATGGGGGTGCTCAACAAAATGGAGGCCATTTCTTCCTAAGGGGGGAGGATTGATCTAGTTGGATATCGATTTCCATTTGTATACCTTGCAAAGTTTGTTCCATCTAAAGTACTTGAGTACAACACGCTGCTTCCGTAATATATTTTTCTTATGTTGTAGACAATGATATTGATGATTGGTTCTTGCTTAACCAGGATACTAGACACTCACCCAAATAGAAATTTTCTCCACTTGTACTTCTTCTATCGTCAATGCTTCTATCCCAGTCTGCATATGTATAAGCAACTAAAGATAGTACATTTCCTTTTGGATACCATAACCCATAGTATTTTTTTTCTTTGAGATATTTGAATATTCTCTTTATTGGCATAACATGTGTTTCCTTTGGTGTTGCTTGAAATATTTCTACCTGTCCAACTGCTTACATCACATCATGTCTTGATAATGTCACATAGAGTAAGTTGCCAATCATTGATCTGCATCCTTGGATCCATCTTCTTTTCTCAACTTGCAACCGGTTTGCATAGGAGTACTTGTAGGCTTACAATCTTCCATTCCAAACATTTTTAGCATTTCTTTGATATACTTGGTTTGTGAAATAAATATACTTGTATTAAATTGATATATCTAAAGTCCCAAAAAGAAATTCAACTCACCAAGGAAAGACATTTCGAACTCATTATGCATGTCTTTATCAAACTTATGACTCGTCCTCTCATCATTGCTTCCAAAAATAATGTCATCAACCTAAACTTCAATTATTAATATGTTATACTGATATACCTTTATGTAGAGATTATTGTCTACATTGCATTTCATGAACCCTTGATGTTGTAAATACCTGTCCAACCTTGAATACCATGCTCGGGGGTCTTGCTTGAGATCATACAATGCTTTATTCAACCTACAAACATAATCTTCCCTTTCTGACAATTGAAATCCTTCTGGCTGCTCAATGTAAACTTCTTCTTATAACTCTCACTTTAGGAAGGTTGATTTCACGTCCATATGATATACATTGATCTTATTCGAACACACATAAGCCAATATTAATCTAATTGCTTCCATTCTAGCAACCGGGAAAAAAAATTCTTCAAAATTTATTCCCTCAACCTGGGCATACCCTTTGCATACTAGCCTTGCTTTATTTCTGGTTACATGTCCACTCTCATTCAACTTGTTCCGAAATACCCATTTTGTGTCAATCATGTTTTTGTATTTTGGTCTAGGAACTAGTTCCCATGTGTCATTCTTCTCTATATGATCCAATTCTTCATCCATAGCCTTGATCCAGTGTTCATCCTTGTTGGCCTCTTCAAAATTGCTTGGTTCAACTGTAGATAACAATGTTAGGTGTTGTTGTTCTAGTGAAATTATTCTTCTTCGGGTTTTAATTCCTGCATCTTTATTCCCAATAATCTGTTCTGGTGGATGATTTTTCTATATTCGTCAGCTAGGTGTCTTAGGAGGTATTTGTTTCTCATCTTCCTCTTGTTCTTCTTCTAGTTTCTCTTCATATTCTGCTTCTTCTTCTACTTCTTCTTCTTTTATATCTTCCTCGTCATTCTACTCTTCTAAGTCTTTTCTTCCTTCTTTGTCCTTCTATACATTTGTCTCATCAATCGTTACATTGATTATTTCCACGATTTTGTTGAGTCTTTGACTAAAACATTTATATTCTTTTATTTTTCTTGAATACCCAACTAGTATGCCTTTGTCAACTCGGGAGTCAAATTTTCCAAGCCTTCCATCTTGTCTTTTGATATAACATTTTCTTCCAATACTCTGAAATGATTCACATTTTCCAGTCTTCCTTTCCATAACTCACAGGGAGTCTTATCATTTTTCCTTCTGAGAATTCCTCTGTTTAGGATGTGAACTTCTATATGAAATACTTGTGCCCAAAATATGCCACTCAACTTGGAATATTTCAACATGGTTCTGGTCATTTCTTCTACTATTATATTCTTCCTTTCTACCACTCCATTTTATTGAGGTGTCTTGGCTACCGAGAATTGTCTCTTTATTCCACATTCGCCACCAAATCCATGAATTATTTTGATGTAAACTCTCTTCCATTGTTTGATCTCAAGCACTTGATTTTCAAATCCATCTCTGTCTCAACCATCTCTTTGTATATCTTGAAGTGTTCAAATTCCTCTAAATTCTTCCTGAGAAAGAAAACTACAGTCATTCTTGTGTAGTCATCAACTAGTAGAATAAATTAATGCTCACCATTTAATCCCTTTGTTTTGTAGGTCCACATAGATCAGTTTGTACAATATCCAATGGTTTTTTTGTGGAGTACTATTTTGATTTGAACTTCGTCCTGGTTTGTTTTCCTTGTAGACAATGCTCACATAGAGTATTTGATGGCTTTGAGATCTCAGGCATTTCTTTTATTGCTTCCTTTCTCCTGATTTTGACAAGGTTATCAAAGTTCATGTGACCCATCCTTCTGTGCCAAAGCCAACTTTCATTTTCCTTTCCTAAGAAACATTTTTCCCTTCCAATCTCAGTCAGGACATATATGTTGTTTGGGGTTATTATAGTTGTAGCCACCACTTTGCATGATCCTTCTTTTCTGATCTTACATTTTTCTTAGTCAAACAAAATTTTGTGTCCTTGATCACACATTTGACTGACACTCAGAAGATTGTGCTTCATATCTTCGACCAATAGAACTTTTTCTACCTTGACATCTTTCCTCCCAATCTTGATTGTGCCTCTACCTATTATACTAGCTGAGTTATCATTTCCAAATGAAATTGATCCATCTCTCTCCTTCTTCAGAGTTTGAAACATGTTCTTGTCACCGGTCATATGCTTCGAACAACTGTTGTCAACATACCACCCACTTTTCTTGTGTTGTGCTTGTAGAGAAAGTGAACATTCTTCAGTGTTGAAATGATCATGCTTTCTTATCCATATCCTTTGTGGTTCTTGCTTATGGTTGTTGCTATTCTGCTTTGGTTCCTTTGGAGGAACAATTAGTCTGCAATCTTTGGCCAAGTGTCCAAATTTGTTGCATTTGTAGCATTATATTTCATTACTTAGTGAACAAAAACTATTGTGATTTATGTTATGTGCTTCATGTGACTTTCTAGGATAACTGTTGTTTGAATGGCCTTCATAGTTTCTTTTCTTCTTGGCATAGGCTCTACAGTTTGCAGCTTTGTGGCCAAAATTATTACAAGAATAGCATAAACCAAGAAAAATAGTTTGATACCTAGATGTAGGGGGTCTTCTAAATGGTGTTTCTCTTATGAGGCCTTCTTATTCTTAAGATGTTGTTGATTGTTGGTTCTATGTTCGGAATCTTCTCCGTGGTCCAGTTCCTCTGTGATTTTATTCTTGAGTACCTCTCATTATTTCTGCATAGGTTCTTTGTTCAGCTTCATGTTATGTTTTGTTGGATCTTGAACTTTTCTCAATCTTCATTTGGTTGTATCCTAGCCTGGACCTGTCGTAGTATGGCCTTTGATTGTTGATGATCTCATCCAATATTTTGGTGTTATTTTGTTTCATATCTTTCTTTTGAAGATCTTTTCTTAGGGTAACTATTTTTTCTTCCAAGATTTCAATCATCTTCTCTTTATCTTCTAACTATTTTATGAGTGTTTCTTCAATCCGTTTGTCTTCTTCTACCTAGATATTTAAATTTGTGATTAACTGCTTGATTTCTTCTGAGTTGGAATTTTGAGATCCTTCTTTCTTATTTAAATATGCCTTGACTAACTTGATTTTCTTTCTTTATTTCCCTAGTTCTTCTAAGGCATTTATTAATTATGCTATGAGATCAACTTCACCTTCTTCTTCAGAATCTTCTTCATCATATTCTATTGGCATGATTATCACTTTCTGAATCATTGTCACTATTATCATCCTTGTCTGTTGAAGTGTTGTCTTCCTTTGAGTAGAAAATTTTATTGAAGAATTTCTTTTTGTTCTTTCTCTTGTCTCCCTTTTGATTTTTCTTTTTCTTCATAGGATCTTCTTCTTCATTGCTACCTTTACTATTAGCATAAGGACATTTCAAGGCAAAATGACCAATATCATCACAATTAAAACATTTCAATGGAAGCGTACATTTATATTTGTTGGTTCCTTTTTTTAATTTCCTTATGAAGTTTGCCACTTCTTCATCTTCCTCTGAATCATCACTATAGATGCAATTTGGTTCTGACTTTTTCATTTTTTGTTCCTTCATCTTCTTGGATGATTTGAACATTTCTTCCTTCATGATTGAGTTCTCTTATTCTATCCTCATTTCATAAGATGTGAATACTCCATGTAGCTCACTCATGCTCAAATTGTCAAGATCTATTCTTTCTTCCAGGGATGATATCTTAGGATCAAATCTCATAGGTAGAGATCTTAGAACCTTTTGAACGACCATTCACTCATCAATTTCTTCCCCCATTCCTCTAATAGTGTTCATTGTTTCATCAACTCGGAGAAAGTAGGATGCAATGTCTTCATCTTCCTTCTTCTTTAGTTGCTCAAACTTGTCTCTAAGGGTTTGAATATTAGCGCCCTTGACTTTGGTATCTCCTTCGTCAATATTTTGAAGTTTATCCCAAAGATCCCTTACGATCTTGCAATATGTAACTTTGACAAATAATGAATCATCCAGACTTCTCAGAGTGGTGCCTTTATCCTTTGAGTTTTTTTCGTTGAGTTTCTTTCCATCTTTGTCAGTTGGGGGAGTGGTTGGTACTGCATATCTGTCTACTACTGGCTGCCAAAAATCAAATCCTTGTGCCTATAAAAGGGTTTGAATCCTTTTATTCCAAAAGGCATAGTTTTTTTCCATCAAACCTTGGTGCTCCAATCTTAGTGTATTCCATTATCTCCTTCTAGTGGTTAAATTGTTTCTTGAAGCACCTGTTCTGATACCAATTGTTGGAATACTGAGAGGGGAGGGTGAATCAATATGAGTAATTTATTATGACTTTTAATCACAATTTGTATTTTTTAACTTTATGAGAAGTATTCAAGATTTTAACATTAGCATTTAATGTATCATCAGGAGTATAAATCAACCATGAATAATAATAAACCACAAATACATATTACACCATAATTTTACGTGGAAATCCAATGCGGGAGAAAACCATGGAATACTTTTCTTATATGTCAAAAGAAATGCATTCATAGGAAGCACCAACTTCCCAATTCTCCAGCTACAACTGGAAGGAGGCTACGACCCCCTAAATTTCAGACTCCAACCTAAAGGAATCTCCAACTACCCAATTCTTCGGCACCAACTAGAAGGAGGCTACAACCCACCAACTAGAAGGAGGCTACAACCCCCTTTCCTTGCCCCGTCCAACCACACAGAAATATAAATGTAGACAACCTGTCACTACCACTGAATCAATCAACCTGTTATTGATCAATCGATGTCACTACCACAACCTGTCATTGTTGTTATACTTCATCAATTATAACCACTCAAACCCTTATGTCTCAAACCCTCATACCAAGATCCACAAGAATTTCTTCCAAATCAAATACTCATGAACTACTAAGACATTTATGTGTTGGAATACTGTAGAATATAGACCCTAACATACACAGTAAACCATATGTCTCAAATTCTATCTGACCTCATGGATTTGATCTTTTGAACTTCGGTTCTCTCAACATATCTACACCCTATGCTATCTTCTTTGTCCCACTGTGGCTCATGGATGTCTGCACCCTACTTCCTCTATGACTCATGGATTTGATCTTTTGAACTTCAGTTCTCTCAACACATCTACACCCTGTGCTATCTTCTTTGTCCCATTGTGGCTCATGGATGTCTGCACCCTACTTCCTCTGCGACTCATGGATTTATTTGATTCTATGTGCATCCACGTTTTCCTTCACTGAACCCTGCGTATGTCCACACTTATCTAAGTATGCAACTCATGGATATCCACTCCCTTCCTTCACTGTAGCTTGCAGATGACCTCAGGGAAACCCTATAACAGTAAGTTCAACTTCGTCCCTTCAACCCTGCAACTTCTCTCTTCACTTAAATTTGTTGCCTCAAACTCATTGCTTCATATCTATCAATTGTACCTGCCCATAACACTTTACAACATAGATATGCAATGTGTTCTATAGGTGTTAATAGGAGTCTCTTGAAATATTATTTATACTTTCCAAGTGACTTCCTTTAGGGGATAGCTTGTAACTATTTTACCCCTTTTTCTTATTTTAGGGCTAACCCACACTCTCTTGTTGCAACCACTTTATCCTTAATTAAATTTTGTTGCAACTATTTTACCCTTAATGAATGACCTGTAACTACTTGTTGACCTTCTAGGGGCTTCTAGATCATTCTTCGGGGTCCTCCAACTTCACAAGGCCATAACTCCTCAATCGTGAGGAACCACGTGGTGTACCACATATCATCGGAAATGGATTGATATGTATTCTCTATCCATGAATGAGTTACTTTCATTTACACTATCCTTCATGTCCTTTTTCCTCGATCAACTATGGGTTCCATAACCATACTTTCAGAGCTTCCTCACTTCTTCAAGGGTTGACATCAATGGCAACCAATCTTTCAACATCACCCAGCATCTAACACGCAGCAGATTCATTTGTCCCAGTCTTATACACATCGATTTGAAGGAGGTTGAGTTTATTGTGGCATGTAAAAATCTCAATTTATTGTATAATTATTTATATATCTTAAATACAATTTCATTAATGCTTGGGAAAAGGGAAATACGCTTATAAAAATTAGTTATTGGGGTTTTTGCACCATTTCCTCACACTTCTCTTGATGAATAGTGTGTGCATTAAAGTATAATGAGAATTATAATTAATTCCAGAAAGATCTGTGTTGATGAAATGGTCGTGCCATAGGCCCACCGTTTACAGAGCATATGGTATCAGAGCAGGTTCGCTAAGGACCTTGAAGAAGTTTTCATGGGTAAATACTTGAACAAGGAGAAGCTAGAAGACTTTAGAGACTTCAACAATAATATTCAAGAGTAAATTCATTATTGGAGACAGAGAGAAAATGATCTGGAGAAAGAGCATGCCAAGCGTCGGGACTCCTTCACTGCCATGAGGGAAAAATTAGACAAGAGCAGATTGCAGCTCTTGCAGTTGGGGGAAAAATTCATTGAGATAGATAATTTGCAAGAGGATAGGTTCACCAAGGTCACTGCTCACCTATACCATGACCTGGTAGCGAAGGAAGAGGCCTTGAAGAATATAGAAGAAGTTATCCAAGAGAACAAGCAAGCCCCCTCCAATGCCATTTTTGAAGCTAGTACCATTACAGAGGAAAACATGGTAAACTCACCTTCCAATACCCTTGGTGACTTTGAGAATCACAGTAGAGGTATTGGTTCCAAGCTCATGAGTAAAATGGGCTATGATGGCCAATGAATAGGTAAGGAAGGCCAAGGTATTTTTATTCCCATTGTATCTCAGCAGAGCCCCAAGCATGAAGGCCTTGGATTTAGCGGACAAGAATCCAGCACAAGTGCATCTCAAACCACGTTCATCAAGGCAAGCGGAACTAGAAAATAAGCCATCTGCATCAAGCCACTCAAATCTTCTTGTAGAAGCTTGGAAGAGGGAAGCAAAGAGATGATTTTTCTGTCCATATTCACTCAAACTCTTGGGGGAACAAGCAACCAAGCTAGCAAGAATCATAACAAACCAAAGAGGTATGGCTTGGTTTGTTTATGTTGCACGAGAATGGGTCATAAGGCTAGTGATTATTGGAACTCTAGAAGGCCAAGCATCTCATGAAATAACTATCGCTAGTACTACAAGTTGACTGGACATTGGGAGGACAAATTTTGGAGGCTTCACCCAGAACTCCATCCCAAGAACTATATAGCCAAGAAGAAAGCTTGGAGAGTCAAGGTTGTAGCACACCTCTATGCTACCTTGCACATAACTCATACAGATGTTATATAAACCACATGCATTCAACAATTAAACACATTCAAGCTCAAAGTAAACATATTATCTACTTCTATAATTAACAATCCATAGCGTTTCATAATAATTCATATACACAGCGGAAATCATGATACATAAGCAGCACAGTCATACAAAACATGATTAAAGCATAATTAGATACTTATCTTCTAACAATGGTAGATTCCACCAACCAATTTCAAGCCTTCCACGAACCTCACAGCCTTCTTACGCCCACTACTATCAGACGCTCATTCCCCACATGCCTGTTCCGCCCGGGAGTATACACCTTCACAAGCATAGTCCATCGGTGCTAACCTCCCTCTCTGTGTCTTGGCAACAGGCTGGATCAGGAAGTCTCAGAGCCTGAAGCTGGTGCTAGACACTCTCTAGAAATATATATATTATATGTTATATATATATATTATTATCTCATAGTATGAAAAAGAAATATATATGTTATATATGCAAGGCTCTAAGCTTCAACATCAAGTGTATTCAATCCCAAGCCTAGCACACAGTCGAAGCCTAAGTCCTAGCATCCAACGCACCAAGCTATGAGATAATTACACCCATATGTCAAGGAAAAATGCAAACACTTAACAACTCGAATTCATGCAAAGATGCCATGAGGAAAAAGATAGGTGCTCTGTCATAGCATGCAATCAGGGAAAATAAAGACAGGTGCAACGTTATTTTCTAAATGAAAATAGTCAAACACCTGATTTGCAGGCAGATGATTTGTGTGCAAATGTTTTTTGGGTCGATCAGAATCAGGGCATTGAGGCAAGCCATAGCTATTATGGAAATTTACAGACTGTTGGTTATTCTCATTATCGAAGGTTGCAATTTTGATTTTATTTTCTCCGCTTGTGAATTTGTTTTTTGTGTTTTATCATTTCCCACGAGAGGGTGGAAACATCTAAAATGGAAGGAAAACAGAGAAAAAGGCGTTGACTTATAGAGAAGATCTAGTAGGGAAGGTGGCCTTAGTCATAGGGGCCTCTTCAGGTCTGGGATGAGAATTCGCTCTCACATTAGTGAGAAATGGATGCCATGTTCTGGTCATAGCGTGCAGGGAGGACCTCTTTCGTTCTCTATGCGATGAAATCATCCTACTCAATTCCCTCTCTTCCTTTCAATCGGTCAAGTCCATGATGCTTCAGCTTGGTGTTATCACTTCCGAGAAGAACATTGATATGGCTATAGAAAAAGGCTGGCAAGGGCTTGGTGATATAGACGTTCTCGTTAACAATGTTGGATATAGAGGCACTGTAAAGTCACCTCTGCAATATGATGAGGAAAGAAGTGCAGAAACTTCGTGCACAAGATTGATTAAATGAAATTAGCATATTATGCCCCTGATATCATGTGTTTAAATCTTTGCATGTGATTCCTGTAAACACTGTTGTGTTGAGTGTTTATTGGAAAATTGTCATGGGTTATCAATCGACATAGATTGAGTCCTCCATATAGATGAACAAAGGTTGAAATCTGTTGACGGCGCGAGCATATAATTTTCCATTGGTTAAATTAACAACTCATAGGATATCTGGTTCATGGAATGGTCGAGTGGAGGCGGGCTGAGCAGGTATTTGTTAACTGTTTGAAATCCCTATTGACCAAATCTGATACATGTCATCGAGTTTGGCCGACCATCAGGTTGCATCATTGGAAAAGATTCTTGTAAGAAGAGTACTTGCAGCTTATTGATGGATTCTTTTCATTATCAGTGGCACTACCATTCACAACTTATGTTAATGCACTAAAGGCATCAAATCCAAACCCATTTGAAGACACCGGAAGGTCCCGTTATTGGAATCTGTTTAAAACCCACTTGTTTGGAAAGCCCACAATCTTCTCCACAGATCCAGAAGTGAATAAGTTCATACTGTAAAATGAAGGGAAGTTGTTCACAAGCAGCTATACAATTTCTATAGCCAATCCACTTGGGAAGTATTCTTTTCTCTTAATGCAAAGAAACCAGCATAAACGGTTGCATTCTCTCACGCTGAGTTTTGCAAACTCGTCTATTCTCAAAGACCATCTCATGTTCGACATTCAGAATCTTTTTTGTCTAAATATCAATGGCTGGAAAGATTGTGTTCTTCTTCAAGATGAAGTGAAAATGATAACTCATGCATCAACTTGTGCAACATTAACTCTTCTCTGAAAGAAAATCTGGTAAAGAACTTTGATAAGAACATGGATTCGTATGATAACAGAGGCCTTTGTACCCTGGCTCGCACTGCAATAAAATTCTGTCGCTGCTAGCAGGTTCAACTCAATTGCTTATATAACTGGACTCTAATATATAGCCATCAGTCATCCTGGCAGGTCTCCAAGGTTTGAGGGAAGATTTTGGATAAAAATTTTGAGTCTACCACAGGGAAATTTCAAACTGATGTTGGCAAGGCCTAGGCTACTGAAATACTTGCCAAGAGAAGTAAATGACTAGATCATGCATATACAAAGCAAACTATTGAAAATGCCTTTGGTCTTAGACTTGATAAAATATTTGAGGAAGAGCCCATGGCTTCTGGCAGTATTGCACAGGTGCATTAAGCTACCCTGAGTTTCAATATGATGTTGATTGTTGCAGTGATATGGCAGATATGGTGATACATCTAGTAGGAATAGGGGTTTACAAAATGCATAGAACAAAGCTGCATTCTCTACAGGAAGTAGAGGAACAGGAGAGGAGCAGGAGATTGGATGAAAAGTTGTTGGTGACAGAAAGAAGGGAATTTCTTCTAAGAACTCTCGAAACTAAATGCAATCATGCAGGTAAATAAAGTTTTGAGATTTTGATTTTTGACAGTGCTTTGATTTTCGGTGGTTTAGGCGAGCCCAGGTGTGCCACCAAAAGGGGACCTTTTCGGTGGATAAGGCATTCAAAACTCAATACCCTTAACCACCAAAAGTTGTATCTTCCAGATCACTCAAAATTTTGCCCAGATTCAGGATTCAAGGATTGGCAGAATATCAGGGATAAACCAACAACTCACCAAATTCGAATTGTAATCTTTATGATATCCAGCTGAGGAGCCTTGGAAGGCTATCCTGCACTACACCAGCACTCAACAAGAGAGAAGGACCAGAAAATCTAGGATTGAACTCACTTTTGGGGATCATCCCACATCTTTTGCAATCTGTTTTGATTTGACTATTTTTAGTAAATCTGATCCATCTTTCAAGGATCTAGATTTCATCTTGTAAGGCTATAAATCCAAAGAAATTTGGAGCACTAAAGGGTTCAATTTTGGATACTCTTTGGCTATTGTACTAAGACACTTATTTTTCAATACAGAATCAATCTTCTTTTGTTGTTAATGACAGATTTCTTCATCTATTCCATGTTCTGTACTTTATTTCAGTTTATCTCAGCTATTAAGAACTGTCATCTTCTTATTTAGCTCATAAACTTGAACTAAAGGAATTCTTGCTGGCTTGTATGATCCTACACA
>ML818556.1:87211-101888 GCA_009831015.1 Picea engelmannii | reverse complement strand
CTCTAGAAATTCCATTCCCATGATTTTATGGGGGTTTTAAAAGGGCCTCCACTAAATCTATTTTTAAAGATAGTTTTTTGAAACCCCTTCCTAAAAGTTATAAGAGTTGAAGTTTTGGAGGAAATTCTTTACAAATTGCTTCCATAAATTCGATTCTCATGACTCTTGGGGAAGCGGCAGTTCAAAAGTCTACCCTAAATCTATTTTTTGGGGTAGTTTTTTTACCCCACCCAAGAGTCATGAAAATTCAATTTTTGGAGGTGATTTAAAAAAAAAAAAAAACACCTCCAAAAGTCTTGTTTTAGCGATGGTTTTGTAAAATGACTCCCAAAAGTTACGAGAATTAAACTTTGAAGGGAACATTTTAGAAAATTTCCTCTAAACAAACTAAAAAACAATTGCCTCTAAGGTTCATACACCATGTTGTGTGGCACCCCCAACCACCACTTTAACCCTACATAGGTAATGTTTATTGTGTGTTTATATTATGAGTGAGAAAATATCACCATTTTTAGGGGTGGTACACTAGCTATGGTTTTTTATGCCCATTAATGGTTTGGTGAGTAATGGATCATATATGCATGGATTAGTAGTGATTTAATGAATTGTTATGGTTTAGCCATGCATGATACACTAGGGGTTATAGGTCACTAAGCTAGCTAGCATGCATGGGTTAGGGGTTATGTGTCAATGGGTTAGTCATTAGTTATTAGGGGTTAGTAGGTCAGGGTTTAAATTCACTAGCATGTTACTAGCACTGTGCATTGGGGGTCATGGGTTAATAGGTTAGGTGTCCATGGGTTAGGCATTAGTAGGTTCATAGTCAAAGTGGTTAAGGATATGAATTAATGAATTAGACATTAGGGAATAAAATTTAGATGTCATTTATGTACGTAGGGTAAACATGGTTAGGCAATATAAGTTAGTCTTATGTGTGTTGTGGATGATGCTCATGTTTGGAATTCAAGCTTCATGTTCACAGGTTGATGTGTGGATCATGGATTCTACACTAGTCTATTTTGATTATTAAAGGATCAAACGAAGATGACCAGAAGGAAAATGAGATCCTTGTATAACTCATACATCGATATCCCTTCACTCTAGTACTAACAATATTAATGGTATTAGTGCCATCGATTATAGGACCTCTCTAGCTTATGGTTGTTATATATATGATGTATGTCTAGATTTTACCACCGTGATAGATTATTATGTTATAGAGTTTTCCTTCAAGGATTGTGGACCATGCACATGGCCTTGGATTACAAGTGGGATATAGTAACCATTACAACATTGGGGATGTATATCAAGGGCTAGGCCATGGATTAGGTTCAAAAGAAAGGGCTTAAGGCCATACCAATTGCTTCCATACCTCATGAGTCATCTCCTTGTCATTGATGTTTTGATGGGTGTGTCTGTGACATGAGTCACATTGGCATTTAAACTAATATCCCATGACCATTCTTGGGTTTATGTTATGCATGTACATATTAATACATGCTTAAGTGGTACAAATTAGTCTTGTGTGTGTTGTCAATGATCACACATACATACTAATTATGAGACTGACATGGATTATGAGACTGACATAGATTATAAGGCATTACCACCACCAAAATATTTTCCACTATGGAAGTTGGTTTTTGGGATTGTTAGTTAAAGTCTTAGTTGGTTACCAATTAGGGGGTTGGGGTTGGTGGGTAGTGTATTAAATATTAGGGGACAAATTGTGGTTATGGGATTAGTGGGTTAGTGGGGGTGGTTGGATTAATGGTTAGTGGGTTATGCGGTTTGGTGTTAGTGGAATATTGCATTAGGTAGTCTTTGACAAGTTGTCATTGTTATAGAAGTGGTGTTATAGGGTATATTTATACAATGGAGAATCCCCATGTTGGGATTTCATTACACATTAATATTTATCTTCTAAATTGTGTACAAGGATTATCATCACCATGTTCACATTATGGGCTCATAAAAATTTATTGTAGAATAAAATATAAAATAAATTATTTGATTTATTTTCAAAATATATGAATGCATGAGTTAGTACTTTAGGGTTGCAAGTATATTGGTTAAGCATTACAATGTTAAGGGCTTGTTAAGGTTAGGGGTCAACGATGGTTAACTATCTAGGGCTATAAGGTTGATTATATCTTGATGGTTAGGGGTTCATGCTAGTGGTTTATCGGTAGTACTGGTGGGAATACAAATCTATGGTTTCTTATGTGCATCGACAAAACAATGAAATAATAACCAAATTCTCTCAGGTAAAAGGACACATAAGCATGAATATATGGGGGGAGTGATGTTAGATGTGACACTTAAGGGGGGATTATTCTAATTGTAAGGATTATGTACATGATTTCATTTCTTATGTGTGTCAATTATGGGAATGGATAATGTCATTCCAAATATAATGGATCTACTCTCAACCCATACAACACAATTCATTTCTATTCTTAAAGACTTTAATGATAAATGTACTCAATGTATGGTCATTTCCAATATCATCTATATTAAACACCCAATCATTGCTCCATTATCACTCGCTTGTTTTCAAATCTTATTTCATAGTCTCAGTGCTTACCATCAAAATTTCCATCAATGTCATTTTTATTTCCCTTGCAACATCAACTAACTCTAATTAACCACGTCCAGGGAAGCTAACTCCATGCTCTCATTAAATCTCATCAAAAATCTCAAAATATCTTGACCTCTTTTTTTGAAATTTGGATCAATCTAGTTTGGTCATATAATAGGATCCTTTCACAAATGTCTTACCATGTTCCAATCTTGTCCCCTCAAACATACCAATTCCCATCACTGGGTTCCTTGCTCACAATTCTTTCCTTTTCTTACACATGTCCATCCCCTTATTCACTTTGACATTTCCATGTTCTTGTCTCGATGATATTCCAGTATATAATCAATTTAATTATGAATAAATAGTCGAGATGATCAATTTCTAGGATAGATTGATTCAAAATTTATTTTCTATTCATAAATTCTTTATTTTTAGTCTAGTGAGTTGTTTCTTATAATTTGACTTTAAAAAAGAAATGACATTTTGAATTCACCCACACTAACTCTCTCTTTTCCAAATTCACTTGAACATTTTTTTTATAATTGGATATGTTCTGAGGCTTAACCATAGTAGGCATCACAAGCTCTTCTATGAAAAAATTCTACCAAATCACTTACAGAGGATTATAAATTATGATGAACACAAGTGAGTTTTTTCTCATCATTGGAAAAAAAAAAATCCCACCCAAATGGAAATGATCTTATGATGAAAAAGTACCCTTCTCCTCCTACAAAAAAATCATGAATCCATCAAATAAGAATGCCTATTTAAAGAATAGTATGTCTACCTCTCCATCACAATGCCCAAATCTTAAGATTGTGGTAGCATTACCTTTCACTCTAGTTTCTTCACCTGTTATCTTAGAGTCCACTATGCCATAATTGTCCCTTAGTAGAGCTATTATCCAAGAAAGCAATTTTATGATTAGAGAAGACATATGATCTTTTAACCTTGCCTAGACCTTTTAGTGGAAAAAAATAATATATGTAGGTTTCTACAATTAATCATCATACTAGAAAGTTTTTGGATAAAAACTATGTATGAGTTTTTTAAACATCCAATGTTTCAAGTGGACACTCCACCCATAATCAGGAACATAACAATATAATATGTTGGAAAAGAATGTTAAGGTTTGTATTTATAGAAAACGATTCATAAATAATCTTTATAGGGGGGAGATAAGATAATGAATAGAAATGAATAAAGTATTAGAAATAGTCATTGAAAATATATATCAATAAAGGAGATGAGAAAGACTCATATTAAAAATAATAATATTTTTTATAAAGTAATAAAAATAGTCATTGAGATTAGATGAAAAATAAGAATAATAATAAAGTATTAAAATAAAGAATTAAAGTGAGTTGAGGAGAGAGGATAAAGAATAGAAATGAATAAAGAATTGAAAAAAAAAATTGAGATTAGGAAATAAAGTATTAAAGAGGGTGATGAAGTAATAATAAATAGTATTCAATAAAGGTGATGAGAATGATTCATAATGACAATAATATGATTTTTATTAAAGAAATAAAAGTAGTCGTTCAGATGAAACATAAGAAAGAGAAAAATAATAAAGTAATTAATGTGAATTGTTGAGATAGATGAAAACAAAAGGATTTGATTAATTAAGTGTGGGATTTAATATATTTATTATGAGATAATAATATAATAGAACAAAGTAAAAGGATTTTTCTAATTCAGAGTAAGACTTAATATATTTAATATGAGATAAAAATAGAATAAATAAAATCAAAGTATTTCTTTAATTAAGTGTGAGATTTAATATATACAATATTTCAAATAAAGTGTAAATGTTAAATGAATAAACCAATGAGATAAGAGGAATGCATACAAGATAAGAGGAATATAGATAGATGAAGAGAAAATATGTAAAGAGAGGAACCATTAGATTCGAGGAAAATAAACTGAGTAAAAGGAGAGGAAGACAAAGAGGTTGGAGACAATCAAGAAACTAAAATCTCAAATGAGGAAGCATAATGGTTAAGGGGATGAATGGTGGGCTTCTAGGATCGTCTAAGTTTGTAGATATCTTTGTGATTAAATTTATTAGGATGTTTTTCGATTTCAAGGGCTTCCTGAATGAGACGAGAGGATTAATGAGGGGCATAGGCTAAAATTTTAGTTTGGTTAAAGAAAATAAGGTGTTTGGATTTAAAAGAGTGTCCAATGATAGTTGATTTGGATATTTGGTTGTAAGCGGTATCAACTATATGATATTTAAGCATGGTTTTAAAGGTTCTACCAGTTTTACCTATATAAGATTTCCCACAGGAGCAAGAAATTTGGTAAAATCTTGGGCCAAGAATCAATTCATATTTATCTTTAGCAATTTTAAAAAGTTATTTGAGGGTTTTTAGGTTTTGAACAAGGTTTTGATATTCTTCTTAGCCAAGAGTTTCACGATAGGATCGATGGTGCCCTTGATATAAGGATGCGAGAGGAGAGAATGAGGATGAGAGGAGGATGAGAATATTTTTAGTTTAGGATTGTTGGTTGAGTGGAAGGCTTGGTTGATTTGAGACATAGAGTATCCATTGAACAAAAGGGCTTTGGTGAAGTGGGTCGTTTCCTCCGCAAGTAATTGAGAGGTGAATATGCAGATAGTGAAAGTAATCAAGTTTTTTAGAACAACAAGTTTTTTAGCTAAATAATAAAAGAAATTGACATTCATGTATCTATCAATATGAGTTTTCTTCCTATATACTTTCTATCTAACGTTGATCGAAAAAATCCATTGTAATATAAAAAATTTGAAAAGTGATTAAACGTTACACTCGTTTTTATCTTTTTCTATCTTTTGTAATTGACTATTATCATAAGTGTGCTAATATCTTTAGCATGTCATAACTACAATGATAACACGTCTCAATAATTATTACATTCTTGAGGTTAGACCAAATTAAACCGCATGATTTATTCTAAAACTAGAGAGAAAATAACATAAAATTTCCTTCACAAAAGCAAAGAAACATAGGGTCAAAGTTATGATTTAATATAGAAGTAGATAGTGATGCCAAAATAATAAATCGAACTTACATTATTAATCTCATAATATTTGCATCAAAATACTAGAGATAAATTTCTGATAATATGGTATAAAATAGATATCCCGATAATCGGTTTAAACAATTTGTTTATGTAAATGAATTTATATGTACAAATCCAACTTCAAAAACGACATAAATGGAAAAAGAGTGGCATGGGTTTAAAAAAATTGTTTATATTAACACATTTATATGTATAGATCCAACTTAGAAAATGAGGTAAATGGGGAAAAAGTGACATTATATGGTACCTATTGATGTTCATTTAGTATTATTTGGCCACCATTTCTTCACTAAACCCTCACCGTTAGGGTTTTAGTATATGATTTTTTATATAGTGAGGGTTTACTAGGTTTTAATTAATGTTCATTTAGTAGTATTTGGCCACCATTCACCCCTAACGATTTTTCCACTGAACCCTCATCATTAGGGTTTTAGTAGATATTTTTTTTTATATTGAGGGTTTACTAGGTTTTAAAAGATGGAGAGGGTGTATAAAGATTAACAATTTAGTATTTTTATTAATAAGCCATAGTGGCCAACAATAAAACTCAAGGTTTACTCTAGTGAAGGGATCGGTTCCTTGTATTCAACATTAAGCGTGAGAATGAGGAAAATGGCTACTTAATACTCATCTTCTAGAATTATTTTATTTCGATGTGTTCTCTCTCAGATAAAGAAACTATGGGTGGCTATTTCCAATCTGAAGAGTCTTGCATATTTATGGGTCTATTTTTTTCTCCATTACCCAATCCCTAAGTTGGATTTAATTCATCTATTGATAATGCATTTTTTTCATTAATGGATTCCAGAGGGTTTAGCCATCTTCTTAATTTACTTGTGTTGGTGTCTATATTCATTGCACCCAATCTACTATAGATTCAATTCCTCTTTACACAAAATTTTCATGGATCCACATCCTACTTGGTTTGTAAAGTACCTCAATTCTTTCAGTGCAAAGAAAATTTAGATCTGTGACCTCTATTGTATTTAAAGAAAAGGAAATTCAGTTGAAGAAAGAATGTAATAGGAGTGCATTTCTTTCTTAATAGTTCCCCTCATATATGATAAGATATTAGGTGAGATGGTTGCAATACAAGGAACTATAGTTGTTATTGAAATATAGTGATGAAAGGATTAGGAATCGTTTCAGTTACGCGGAGATAATTGGATTCCACTCTGGTATAGCTATCAACTTGAAATAAATTTTGATATTAAAATCAATATCAAAAGTTGAAAACAACATGCTACGTAAATATGAGGGTTGAACAATATATGAATAAGAAATTCAATCATTTCAAACAATAAACATATGCGAACAATGTTTTTTCTTGGAAGTATAAAATCAACAACATGAATTCCACTTTCAACTATTTCTATGATAGAAAGTGATAGAGCTAGATTATGAAACTTATAATTCATATTTTGTGCAATACACATTGCATTTGCAAGATAAATTAGGTGTGTATCCTTTGAAGAATACCCACCAGGATTTGAATAACTATAGATACCAAATCACTTGTGAAGGAGACAAACAAATGTGAGGCAAATATGAAATTTAAAAAATTGCATTCAACAGATTAATATGGAGACATAGATTGCATAAGATAATCAAAGAAATTGTTCTTGAGTGCTACTGTTGGCCTCTCAACAAAAGGTTCATGCTATACTGTGTCAATATTGATCCCAATTACACTCATAATTTTTTTAATAGCCTCAATTTCTTAACATCATGACCTCAATGTCACTCTTATTGGCTATGATATCCAAAATAAAAATATTTTTAAAAAGTTGGTGGAAATAACTTGACTCAATAAGCCTACAATATGTTTGGGAATGGGGTGGAACACGACATGAAACATAAACAACAATACTCCAGATAATGGAAGAGGGACAAAAATTTCAAAGATAGAGGGTGGTGTATAAAGACATTGTTACAACACTTAAGAAAACAACATTGTGATCATAACATCATAGTGCATGTTCTACATATTGATCAACATGATCTATTACACAATATCCATTATGATGATGACCCAAGGGGTCTTCGTTTTATATCCTCAAGATCTAACCAACTTCCATAGAATACAAAATATCTTGTCCACATATAACCATCGTATGTTAGAGTTGACTCCGCCAAATATGTGTTATTGAGTTGGATCGACAAGATGTTTGAACCGACTTCCTACACATCAAAATTTTAGCCTATTGGTTGGATAGACGATCCACCACCCTACTATCTTTGACTATTGTTCGACTATTTGGACAACGAGCACATCTACTACTTGACCGACTATGTAGTGTGCTAGTTGATCACCTGACCGACTGTATCAATATGTTGGTTGACCTCTCAACCTATTTATCCCAAGAGATGTGTGATGAACCATCAATTCTTGATGTTCCAATCCCCCCCCAATCAGTGCACATCTCTATAGATTCAGGAGGTGAAACTACTTGATTATGGCACCCTACCATAATTGTAGCTTTTTGAAGCCTAAGCATCATGAAGAGCTTGATAAATATTACTTCAGATAAAGTTTTTGTGAAGATATCAAAAACCTATTCATCTATTCTACAAAATTCAAGAGATACAATGTTCTCATGAACCAATTATCTCAAATAGTGAGCATGGACCTCAACATGATTCATCTTATTGTGGTCAATAGGATTTTTAGCAACCTATATAGCACTATGGTTATCACAGTAGATTGTAGTCGAATTATGAATATGAAGGACAAGTTATCCAAAAACTTGGTGAATCCAAACTGATTCAGTACGTGCTTGAATGGTACCACAATATTAGGCTTTCATATTCGATAAAGAGACTACCTTCTATTTATTGCATGACCACACCAACGGTCTAGTGCAATAATGAAACTCATAGCCATAAGTGGACTTCCTATCATCTTTGTTGCTAGCCCAATCAAAGCAGTGAAGCCAACTAATGAATTTGAACTTCAACAATACTTGATACCAAAATGAGTGGTACCCTTGAGATAGTAGAAAATTTGGTTGAATGCTTTCTAGTGGATTTATTTAGGGTCCTTCATAAACCGAGAAACCACACTAACAACAAAGGAAATGTTAAGTCGACTATGAGTAAGATAAATAATTTTGTCAACCAATTTCCAATAAAGAGTAGTGTCGAGTGTGGGTGTTGGACAGGTTTTGGTAAGATTTACTCCAGAATGAAAAGGAGTAGAAAAATCATTGTAATCAACCATCTTAAAACATGTCAACAGATCAATCACATATTTATGCTAAGAAATGAAAAAGCCATCACATATTTGTAATACTTGAAGACCCAAAAAATAATGTAGAGTAATAAGATCTGTCATGTCAAAGGACTTAGCAATTTGTTTCTTCACTCTAAGGATGGGATCATTATTATTTCCATTAATGAGTAAGTAATATACACATACAACAACAATACAGGTGTCCCCATTGGTATGGATTACATACAATATGTGATTAGATTCACAACATTCGAAACAATGTCAAAGAAATAAATTGTCGGTCTTATCATACCAAGATCTGGGAGCCTGCTTCAAACCATAAAGTGACTTCTTGAGTCGACAAACCAAATTTGAATCTCTCACAAAATTAGGTGGTTTTTCCATGAAAATTTCTTTAGATATGTCTCCATGGAAAAATGTGCTCTTCACATCCATTTGATGAATTTTCCATCTAGAATGAGAAATAAGGGAAATAATGAGTCGAACATAGTTCATATTTACAATAGGAGAAAATGTTTCAGTGCATTCAATTCCTTCTTATTGAGAAGACCCATTCGCAACTATGAGATATTTATGTTGCTCAACAACACCTTTAGAGGTAATCTGTAAATTTGGTCCAGTATACCTAGCGATACTTCAAAATTTTCTTTCCTTATGGTGGGGGAACTAAGTCCCAAGTGTGATTCTTCGATAAATAATAAATTTTTGTCTACATGGAATACTCTCATTCAGGTTGTCCTTCAACATCTAAGTGGGAAATAGGGTCATAAGTTTCAAGTACATGAATCATCAAGGAAATGTTGGCATGTTTCTTTTGTCTTTGAATTTTTTTGTCTAGAGGAGGCATCTCCAACAACTTCAATTGTATTAGAATCCCATCTAGTTATCCATGAAACAAGTGAACTACGGTTCACTTTAGTAGGTAAATTAGAATTTGGAGGGTCAACAGTTGATGGACCATTTGAAACAGAGGACGATGGACTAGTCGACTCGAAGATCAATGATGCATTCAAAATAGGAAGAATATTTGAATGTATGGTCTAAGGACTAAAGTATGGAATATGAGAGCCTGTGTTAGAGATAACATACAAATGATCATCTTGTATCAATACAGAGGAGGCATTCAACAACTTAGTGCCAGAAGACTTCTCATCAAATTGTGCATTTCGTCTAATAATGATTTTCTATTTGAACATATCAAATAGTCAATGGGTTTTCGACTCTTCCTAGTAGCCCATCATGATGCAAGAATTATTTTTTTCATCCAACTTCTTTCTGCAATCATCAGGAATGTGATCCTAAGAAACACATCCAAACACATGGATGTGGAAGACTGGAGGATTATTCCCATACCATTGTTCAACTGGAGTCATGGAAGAAATAGGTCGAGTTGAGATGCGATTGAAGAGATAATTTTCATAGTATAAGGCTTAAGCCCATAAGAGAGGAGGTAGATATTTATCCTGAAAAAGACATCTAGCCATTTCAACTAACATTTGATTCTTGCATTTTGTGATGCCATTCTGGTGAGGTATGTGAGGAATCGACCGCTGCCAGTCAATACCAGATCAAAGGAGGTATTTTTCAAAAGGTCAATTTAAATACTCACCACCATTTTATGATCTCAGATATTTGGTGGGTCGACCACATTGCTTTTCAGAAAAGGCCTGAAACTCCTTGAACTTTTCAAAGACATTGTTGTTATTCTTAAGAAATTAAACCCATGTAAAGTAGGAGAAATCATCAATGAAATTCAAAATGTACCTTGTTCCTGCCATTGAAGGTAGATTGATGCAACATACATCACTTTGAACCAGTTCCAATATTTTTTTTCTCTCCACACTTTACTAAAGTCGAATGGTTTCATATGATGCCTCCCAAGCACATAACCCTTATAGACTCCTTCACATAGAAACACCTTCGACAGACCAACAACCATGTTATGAGTTTCTAGCTCCTGCAGACTTTGGAAATTCAGATGTCCAATTCACTTATTCCATATTCGACTTCACTCGTCAGTGTGAGCAATAAGTGTAGTTGGTTCAGTTTCAGGTCAAGTCATGTCATGAAATTTTGAAAAATATTCCATTGGGTTGAGAATCCCATCGGTGACAATTGAATTTCCTTTATTTGATAATGAACATAGAACCGATCTGGCCAATATTCCACAATATTTCCTTTCTGTGTCAACTAAGAAACAAAAAAAAGATTAGCACTGAGGTTTAACACATGATAGACTTTGACAATATTCCCATGTCGACAAGCAACATCACCCTAACCAACAACATCCAGAGAAAAATCATCAGCAACATAGATTTTCCTTTCCTTAGCTTTATCCAACCATGTGAAAAAGGAGGAATCCTTATCCATGTGATGAGTGCACCCATAGTCAAATACCCATTCGTTCTGCGTAGAATAATATAACAAGGCTTGAGAAGTATCAAATTGGAAGGTGAAATCATCAGCGGGCCAACATACAACACACATGTGTCCTCTAAATCGTCTTGATTCTTATAGCAACATTTCTCCACATGTCTAGTCTTTCCACAATATTGATATGTTTTATTCTTTCAACTTCGGTCGGGTGCACATTTCTGTCTCTATGGTTTTTTATCATGTATGTAGGTTTTTGTGTAGAGGCATCAAACCACACTCTATCCCTGAGATACATATTTCCCTTTCCCTTGATCAAGTGGGTCTGGTGTTTACCACCAATATTTCCTTCTTCAAGTAATCTTTGTTGATCAATAATCAAAAGACCATAAAAATATTAAAAGGTGTAATCCTTACCATTTTCATTGCATGCTTGTCGGTTGGTGTGGAAATTCGACACGAACACGTCAAATGGTTTTCTCAAGTTCATTAGGACTATCTCGATGAGTTTTCCATCCTTCTTTTGATAGTTCTTTCCACATTCACCCAATTTCAACTGGAGTTCTTTGACACGTGCCAAATAATCATCCATTCTATCAAAATAATGAGAATCAAGAGAGATCAACTCTTTCTCCAACTACATGATGCGGCTCTCGTTGAATTGGTTGAAAAATGAATTCATCTTATTCTAGACTTGATGAGGGTAGTTTATTCCATTGATGTGAAATTGAATTTCCCATGAAATGTAGGTTGTGATGACCCCTATAGCCTCATCCTTATTTCCATCAACAATGAAATTTCCCTAGTCATCTATTGGATCTGGAGTTGAAACCTCCCTATACTACCATAGTCCTTTACTCTTCAGTAGGGTTTCCATATCTGGTGCCCATACCACATCATTTGATTTTTTTAGAACAAAAGGTTCAATCTTCAAAGGATTGAATTTGATGGCTAGGGCGGGGGATGGAATTTGATGGTTAAATTGTACAGTGGGTGTGTCTAGCATGAATGAAATTTGACAGGTGTGAGGGGAAATTTAACCATGAAATACTATTAAAAATTCATGGGATTGAATTTAATGACTAAATTACACAGTGGGTGTGGTTGGTAGGGATGGTATTTGACAACTAAATTGCTTCTTAGAGCAATTTAGCCATCAAATACTATAAAAGTTAGTTGATACATGTCATCATTCTTAATGTAAATGCTCAATGCCTCTCTTAAATTATTGTTAACCGTCAAATTTCATGGGTAGGTTGGATTTCATATTCCAATTATGTGGGGCTTCTTTCTAATGATAGAGTTGTGGGGATGATGTCATTAGTTTTTTTGTTGTTAGAATGATGTAAATTTGAACACAATTGTTTTTTTTTTTTTTTGTTTAAATTGTATTTATGAATACATAAATGGATTCAACATGCTAAAAAATTATTGGGGCACTTCAATTATACAAACTTAGCCACTCAAATATGCAAATCCAACCATTCCTCATCAGATTTAGGGAAAAAAAAAAAATTTAGAGTCGTGTACCAACCTTGAAATTGAGATTTTGAATATATATTATTTTAATAGGTCAGTGTCAAACTTGCATTAGTAGATGACGTGAACTTGTGAATATTGTTTGGCAAAATTAATGATCTATTGTGTGGGATATGATATTAATTGAATTGATAAGCATGCATCTTTGGTCTAGTAGTACTCGAACACGTAACAATATGCATGTAGATTTTTAGTAATTCTTTTTATATTATTTTATATGATTTTTTGTCAATTTGTTAGATATCGGCATATGAGATGAATAATAAAGTGTGAGAGGGTTCTTGAGTGTTGAATAATTGTTGTTTTGGCAAGTATTATTGTGTTTCTTTGTCCTAGCACAGTGTTGTAGTTCCAGTAAATATGTAAATTATTATTTTTTCTATTTGATATCAAAGTTAGTTTGAGAGATTTGGAGGTTGTTTACTACTCGTAGGTTTTTAATATTTAGAGGTTAATAAAAGAATCAATGATACATTAAGGGTTTTGAGATCATTATGAGTATTGAGAAATCAAAATGTAAATCTTAATGATTTTAAAATCATGGGATATATGCAAGCTAGAGAACGATGAGCCTTGAGATAGAATACATCGATGACACAAAAAGTAAAATGAGAAGAGAGAGAAGGACACCTAGCAAAATTGTTAATTGGAAGGATTCTAAATGTGAGAATACTTCCAAAAATTGTTGTAATGAAACATGCCAAAGAAGCATGGTACATATTGTAGTACATTTACCAAGGCACATATAAAGTAAAATTGATGTTAGTTTACATAATGTGAAAATATATTTTGAGATTTTTCAAATAAAGGAAAATTAGAACATAGTTGATTTTTTTTTCCAAGACACTGTTATTGAGTCATACACCCATGGAGAGAACATTATAGATAAAGTAAATTGTGAAAAATTACTCATATATTAGTCATTGAAATGGAATTCATTGCTTATTGCAATACAAGAAACCACGATTTGATGAAGTTGGAAATTTTCATGGGATAGTTGTTATTTCATGAAAATAGGTTATTTAGAATTCTAGAATGTTTAGAGTAGGATTTTGCAAGGAAAAGTGGGAAAATAAATTAACAACACTTACAATCCCCAAGAGAGAAAGGGTAATTTATCAAGTTATTATAGAGGAAGAGGAAGAGATGATCGAGCAAGTAGTTGTGGTTATGTAGATAAGAGGCATATTCAATATCATTACTGCAAAAGTTTTGGCCATTTTGAAAAAGAGTGTAGGATCAGTCATAGTCTCACACACAACAAGGAGAAAAATTTAATTGAAGATGAAGGTGTAAATATTTCATATCTAATAAGTTTCTTTGTTATATCATAGAGAAGTTTAAGGACAATGCTTGGTTCTATGATTTTGATTACTCTAATCATATGAATAACAACAAATATTTATTTGAGGAAATTGATGAAATAGTAAAAATCCTAATGAAACATGGAGACAATAAGGCAATAGAAGTTGTCGAAAAAGGAAAATTAGAAGTTTGCACCAAGAAAGCTATGGTAAAAAGATATTCAAGGAACTATTTTTGTTTTTGGTCTTAAGAACAATCTTTTGAGTGTAGGACGATTAATTGAGAAAAAATATAGAGTATAGCTTGGTAATGGATTGAGTAATATTTTTAATAAGAATTATGGTGGAAAGTTGTGGAAATGGTTCCCATGAAAAAAAACATAATGGTTTTGAAAAGACTACAACAATTTACCCTTTTAGTGGTTTAGGTTTGCATTTCAAGGAAGTTTCTTAGAACCCATGGGAAAGACATGAGAACTGAAACCGCCTCCAAAACTTCAATTCTCATGAATTTTGGGGGGGATTTTAGAATTCTTCCCATAAATTTGTTTTTATTATGGTTTTTTGAACAAACCT